>QTSX02003064.1:0-135339 GCA_014839935.2 Entomophthora muscae | reverse complement strand
AGCGGTTTCCACTGAAGTAATTGTGGTTGAGCAAGGTACAAAGTGTGCTATTTTTGTGAAACAATCAACTACTACCATGATTGCGTTAAACCCATTAGAATTGGGAAGCTCTCCAATGAAATCCACCAACACAGACGTCCAAGGGCCTGCAGCAGGCTGAAGTGGAACCAGTAAACCAGTAGTCTTATTCCAACTGGCCTTGGATCAAACACATATCAGGCAATCTCAAACAAAAGCGGCTCCTGCACAGTCAAACCTTTCCAGGAAAACTGGCGGCGGATAAGTTCCACTGTTTTGTTTTTCCCTGGATGACCAGCTGTTGGACAGGTATGATTAGCCTCCATGATTTCATCCCAAATAGTGCCTTCAGGGACCCAAAAGCAACCTTGATGATATAAGACTGGACCAATCTTATGATAACCCTGAGGCTGACCTACTGGGTTTGCACATGCTAACTCCAATAGCCTATCATAACCTTTGGACAAAGGTTGCAGAAACTTAACCTTGGAATACAAGTCCAGGTCTGCGCCCTCAGCTAAAGACATGGTAGCCAACATAGCCGGTGGAGGCAATACAAAAGGCACCACAGCCTTGTCTGGAATCATAGTATGTGTGTTAAACTTGGCGTCCATACTAGCATCTGGGAGATGGGAGGGATTCCTGCTTAGAGCATCAGCCAAGTGACTGTCAGATCCCTTAATAAACTTGTAGCAGAACTTGTATCTTGTCAGATCACTATGCCATCTGGATTGGCAAACCGACAAAACCCTGGGTTGTCAATAATATAGAAGAGCTTTGTGGTCAGTTCTTACTACAAATGAATGACGTGCCAACATGAGATGGTGGTGCCAATGCTTTAAAAATTCCACTACAGCCAACAATTCCTTGTCGTAAATCATGTAGTTGCGTTCTTGAGCCTCCATCTTCCGGGAGAAATACCCTACAGGTCTCTCAATCCCGTCACTAGCTGTTTGCAACAGCACACCAGCCACAGCGTATTTAGATGCATTGGTGGAAACAACAAAATGAAGCTCAGGATCCACATGTCTTAACACTGGTGAGGACAACAAAAGAGCCTTGACTGCTGAGAAGGCACTTGCACACTCAGGCGTCCAGACTAAAGTTGTCTTCCCACTAGCCAAATATAAAGGGGCAGCCACCTCAGACAAGTGGGGAGTGAATTTCTTCAAGAACGTACATGTACCCAGGAAGCTACAAAGTTGGGATACTGTCACAGGCGTAGCATACTCTCTAACTGCAGCTTCCTTGTCAGGGGCAATGGTGTGGCCATCCTAAAAGATAATATTACCCAGAAAGGTAACCTTACGTTTAAAGAATTCACACTTACTCCTTTTGATGATCAAGTTTGCTTGGAGAATGCGCTCCACAACTGCCAACAAGTGGGCCTTATGGGACTCCTCATCCGGAGAAAACACCAAGATGTCATCCATATATTCAATGGCACAAACACCTAGGAGATCTCCCAGGACTGAATCAATCAACCGCTGAAAGCAAGCCGGGGCATTCTTCAATCCAAAAGGCATTACACGGAACTGGAAGATACCCTTCTTAGTTCTGAATGCTGTTAACCATTCCATTCCTTCTGCAATACTGATTTGATTGAAAGCATTCAACAGGTCAAGTTTTGAAAATACCTTGGCCTTCTCAATGCACCTAGAGATCTTTGTTTTGGAAGGTAAAGGATAAGGATCCGGAATTGTAATGTTATTCAAATTCCTGTAGTTGACACAAGGACAAAGGGACCCATCAGACTTCTGTACAAATAATAGCAGAGAGCAGATCAACGAAGCCTTCTTAAAAATGTAGCCTTTTGCCAACATGTCACAAGTCCACTCTTCCAAACATGCATCCTCCTTCAAGGTTAAAGGGTAAATAGGAGACGCAATTCTGATCAGATCAACAGTGACCTTAAAGTCAAAGTCAAACTGAGTGTACTTGGGAAGGACTTTGCCTCTGGTGGTGTCAAATGCCGTAGACTAGGGTTGCAAACATGCCGGTAAATCTGAACTTACGGGGACAGGGACAGGAAACAATTGTATGGTCTGTGATGATTGCTCAGATTCAGACTTATCCAACAGCAGAATATAAATAGTTATACCCAAGGAGTGTTCCACCTGTAGCTCATTTTTCTCCAGTAAGGTTGATACATTATGATCTCTTCACCAACTCACTCCCAAAATGATAGGATACATAAGGGTAGGGCAAACAGAAAACCTTGCAGTAAAAGACTGACCTGCAACTACATAAGTAACTGGCTTCTTCAGCTGGAAAGAGGGAAACAATTGACAATTTCCACCCCTAACAAGCATTCCTGGATGGTACTTGAGTTGTAGCAAGTCAGCAGTCTCCATGCTCATAAATTTTTTGGAAGCACCTGTATCCAACAAGATGGCTGGCTGATAGATAGTCTGACCATTATTGATACTACCATGAAACAAGAAGTAACCAGAAGTGGATTTATTTGCAGCAAAGGTAGCATTCTTGGCAGGGTCTTGTTTTTCATTGGCAGTATGGACGGCAGCTAAGAAAGCAGGATGCTCCTGGAAGTAACGCTCAATAATTTCTTGGACGGCAGCTGGAAGAACGGGGTTATCACAATCAATGGGAACAAGGGGCAACTCTTTGGACGTAATAACAGAAGATTTTGCAGGTACAAAATGCTGAAGCATTGCCAAGGAACTATCAGGAAGGGACACTACAGGGGCCTCCTTTACATCACTGGGTCTGTTCACCACCGCCAATTGTAGTTGAGACAAGCTAGGGGGAGAACAATCTTGGCTTTGGTTGAAAGAAACTACCAAGGAGCAAGGACCAGAAAACCAGGAGCGCGCAGCAGGTTTATCCTCAATTACCAACATACCTTGTTTGGAAGTAGACAGATTTGAGACCAGAGAAAGAATTTGGCTTACCAGGGCCTCAGTTGTGGTTAACATGGAATCCCAAACTGCCAAATCCTGGGCAGTCTGGTCAACTGCTAACCACAACACTGAGAGTTTGTTCACCTCGGGAACATCAATTGTACAGCAGTAGGTAAGAAACTGAGGAAGGAATACCAAAAGCGGAGTTGTACCCTGACGGAAGGCGTACAGCTTATGATATACTTTGAGCTCCTCAATAGATATAACCAAATTTTTTAACAAAGGGTATAGAGATGCACTCTCAGTTAAAACATGTGGATTGCGCTTCACTGCAGACAACAACTGTTCATGAGCATCTTTGGAAACCTTTGTCATCACATGGTAAACTTGGGATTTGTGACTCAGGCTAGAGCCAGAATAAAATGATAATGCTGACAAAGCTTCACACGAAATTTCATCAGTGGGTGGGGCAGGAAAATAATCCAGACGCCAAAATGACATGACACAACAGAAATAGGAAACAGAGGATCCAGTCTCTACAACTGCAACCAGAGATGAAAACCAAAAATTAAAGAAAAGTCCAAACTGAAAACTCAGAAATGATCTGATGCAAAAAAACATGGTAAACACAGATATCTCGACGGAGCAAGAGAAAAGAAACACAAATTCATGACAAACTGCTTCCAAAAACTCAGACATAGAAGAGTTGAGTAATGTGACAGAAATCACTGGATAATATGAAGCCATTTCTAAATGATGGGGAATTACCACCCAAATCCACATAAAATTGATGATTAACCACTAACACGGCTTTAAATATCTTTTTGTGAAATTTCCAATTGAAAATCCAGGATTAAGTAGAACAATCAATCCTAACCAGAGTAAACCAAGATAAATGACCTGGGAAAGCGTCAATGCATCTTCAGCGTAGAATTCTGGGCATTGAGAAGTGACACAATTTTCCTTTTCCAGAATGGGGGGAGGAGCTACAAAATTGGCTGGCATGAAATTAACATTTTGTGGCGCCAACAACAAAGTTCCAGATGCTGGGCCCCATCTTCCTGAAATGATTCTGTCCAGAATCAGATTGTACAGGATATACCGCAACAACCTGAGCACAGGATGCATTTTTAAAATTTAAAATTAGAACTTAGGATAATTGATTTTTATTGAGTAAATTTAGAAGGACTCAACTCTTAGAGTTGAAACAGGGAAAATTATTCAATATATATCAGAAAAATTGACTAAGCAATACCACCTGAGTCTTGATCTCCTATTCCTTTGGCATCTTCAAGTAAGTATCTAGTCCAGGTTGCAAAGAACCCTTGCGTGACCAGTTTCTGATAACCATGCTGATTAATGAGTTTATATTGGGTGACCCTCAAATTACGTTGATTTATCAACGTCAGTTTACAAGGGGGAGCTGGTTTCAGCTGGCATACTGGAGCAGCCATGACCCATTTTCAATTGACTGTTTGGTTTAAATCCGTTAACTTGGTCAATTTTGATACAGGTTTCCCGGCCTTCCATGCCTTCTTACTTGGACAGACAATACCCGGCATTATGGAACTTACTGTGACACATATTACCCCTAACGCCTTCCTCTGATAGCCTAACTGGAGGGCTCCCAAACTCACTTACTTTGGGCCAAGGGACTTCCAGACCAGAGGAATTGCTTGCCTGGGATTCCACTGACGGTGGGACTTTATACCCAATTTCCCCAGGCCGCAGGTTAGGCACACCCAGTGCCATGTGGCCCGCGTTTTTACTGTTGGCCCTCCAGTTGTCTCAAAACAGGGCATGTGAAGAATTATTGATAAGGGATTGTGGAAAGCTTAATTCATTAGGCAACTATTGCCAATTAACCAGGGCCAATCAATTACCCTTTTGGAAATTAGTGTCATTTATCACATAACTAAATGCATGGTTAGTGATCCATAACATTATTGTCAAGGATTAATCATGCCATGTTGCCGCCACCCCAGATACTAAGCGCCGTGATGCCAACATTAATTATTCTTGGTGCCAGAGCGTTGTTTTAGTTTACATCAAGCTCTGGGACGCCGGCACAATTTATTGCAAGCGTCAGAGCGCCGCAATAATTAACATTGAGCGCCGGGACGCTAACTTTGAGAGGAAATAACGCCGAGGCGCCAGGTCTGAATATAGAAGTTTCTGTATACCAAATATGAGTGCTATCTGATGCGCTAGCAGAGGGCACCCTTGTGCTAGGTGCCACAGCATTGCAGGATTGTGCCCTAACATGGAAAGTTGTCTCTTTCTTCACCAGCACAATCAAGACTCTACAGTGCACTGGAATGTCCTATAAGACATTGCCAGCAGCTGATGATTAGTAATATGAGAATACCCCTATATAAGGCGTTGGCAGTAAACGCTAAAGGGAAGATTTTGGAACCTACTTGTATAGGATTAAATAAAAGTATTCATTATAAATCAATTGGTCAAATGTCTTTTGAATCCTCACATTCAAAGGCCTGCAGTGAGTGTGTGCCCCTGCCTTCCAATCCTTCTGTTGAATCTTCTGGCAAACACCCATTTTCAGCAGGGCGGCACCAGGAAAGCAAGCAATACAACTGGATTAAAGTCTCCTCCACAGTTGGAGGGGACTCCAGGGAAGGAATTGGGATTTCAGCCATGAAGTCCAACACAAAGTGCTCATCCACCATGTGGGCCAGGTTCTCCAGATTTTGAAGGGGTTTTGCCTGCATGTGGGCTGTCTTTTTTGATGGTCTGGGAAAAACATCCCAATCCAGGGCTAATGGCGGGCCATGGAACTTTACATATCCTGTTGAGATGAGTAAGTTGCTTCACAATTTTGTGTTTATTAGAATAACAGAAACGGGCTCATATGATTTCAAGGGGGGAAACTAGACTTCAATCAATGTTCAGTTGAAGTCATCTGCGCTGAACCATCTGCAGCCCCTCTCTTGACCACTCCACCAGCACTTGCCGCTCTCCTTGAGGAATATAAGGACATTTTCAGTGAAACACTGGACTAACTATCCCCTCCCCAAGAGATCCAGCATGCTGTACAACTACAAGGACTGCTTCCCAAGGCACGTCCTCTCTATTTCTTGACACCAAAAGAAGATGAAACCCTCTGCCAGCACCTTGTAGACACACTTGATAAGGGCTTCATATGCCCCTCACTCTCTCCATACGGGGTGGCTGTCTTCTTCATAGCCAAGAAGGACGGGTCCCTTTGCCTGGTCACAGACTACCGCGCCCTAAATGAGATGACCATTAAGAATAAAAAACCCTGCCATCAATTGACAACCTTTTTGACACACTTGCGGGTGTGATGGTCTTTATCAAGATTGATCTCACCGCGGGGTACAACCAGGTCTGCATTGCACCAGGGGATGAGGCAAAAACTGCCTTCTGCACATGCTATAGGTTGTTTGAGTGCTGGGTCATAAACTTTGGGATGACCAACGCTTCCTCCACCCTTGCCATGTTAATGAACAAAGCATTTGAGGAATTGATTGGGATGTGTGTTGTTGTGTACCCCAACAACATTATTGTCTTCAGTCAAGATTAAACCACACATCTCCATCACCTCCATGCTGTCCTTGACACCCTTCAGAAAAATCAGTTGAAGGCAAAACCCTCTAAATGTGAATTCCTCAAGTCAGAGCTCTTGTTCCTTGGGCACACCATCTCTGCCCAAGGAATAAAGCCTGACCCCGCCAAAATCAAGGCAATCACAAACAGGCTACCCCCCACCAATGTGGGCCAGTTGCGCACCTTATTAGGCATGGTTGCCTATGTGCGCAAGTTCACCCCCAATTGCGGAGAACTTATTGCATCTTTCACTGAGCTCCTGAACACTAAACAGCGCTTCCATTGGACTCCTATCAGAGATCAATCCTTTGAGATGTTGAAGTAAAGACTTACAGCTGCACCTGTATTGCAGTTCCCCAATTGGAACCGCCAATACAAGATTGAGACTGATACCTCTAACCAAGCTATAGGAGGTGTGTTACGGGTAGAAACTGACGGGGGCGTATTTCTCCCTGTAGCATACAAATCCAGGAACCTCTGTCAGGATTGACAATTTCCCCCTCTGGAACCTGGATTCCCCCAGGCCGTTGGGCCAGAGGACCGTGAGACCAACTGCCTGCATTTTTCTGGGATTGAGCCCCCGCAAGCTGATGTTGAAAAAGACAACTTGCCCAGAAAAGTAGATCAAGCCAAGGAAAGTACCGCACTAAGTGAAGTGCCAATCACGACACCTAATGGAGGTGACCCAGCAACTATTGGCCTTATGAGTTTGAAGTCTTCACCAGCAACCAATCAAGAGCCAACCCAAGGAAGAGGCACTGGCCTGTGACTTGGCCCCATGACCTCAATGCTAAAGCAAGATAATCAGGTAGCTAAATTGGGAACTGCAACCAATGAAAGAACTCCCAGGCCAAGCGCCATTTTGCTGCCTTTAGACCCAAGTCCCCAGTTCCCCGGCCCTGCCCTTCACAAATGCCCTGATGACCCCCACAAAAAATGTTAAGTTTAGAGATGGGGTGCTATATAGACCCAAGGACCCCGCCCTCCAAACTTATCACCATTTTGAAATAAAGGTTATGTTACTTTGGCTTATACAGCTATTACCGTATTTTGTATTTGCCGTCTATCAGTTCAACTCAAGATCTTCTGGCCCACCTTCCCCACTGCCTGCAGTAATCTGTCCATTTGGTGTACCCTTTGGGCCTGTCCATTTCACCGAGTATCCTTTAAAACCCAAGTACAAGGACTACACGCCAGAGAAAATCATTGAACTAGATCCATTAGCCCGCATCCAATCTGCCATCAGGTACAACTGCCAAGGCCCGTGGATATTCTCTACACCCAAACTGTTTAAAGGAAAGTTCAACTATCTCCCGGCCTACAATATCTATATGGAACCGCCAGTAACACCCAAACCAATGCCTGCTTCTTCGCCCGACTTACCAACCAATCATACCAGCAAGCTTTTTGGTATAGTGTACATCACCCTCACAGGGGTGGTGGACACCATTATACGGCCGCCAGCCCATGGTCTTGGGTGGGGAAGTTTGTGTCCTACCTTTTCAAGTTAGCTCCTCTCTTGTGGTGAGCCCTGCCCACAAGAAACCCAGCCCAAGTTATCCCCAAAAACAACGGGCCGGCTGCCTGAGACTAGACCCCTGACAAGCTCAATGACTCAGAACAATACTACCTAATTCATGACAAGGAACTAGCAGCAATTGTGCACTGCACTGAGAAATGGTGCTGTTACTTGAAGGGGGCCACGTTTCCACCCTGTGTCCTGACAGACCACAAGTTGCTCCAATACTTCAACATGCAGTTTCACTTGACACGCTGCCAGGCAGGCTGGGTCAAGCGTCTGTCCCCCTACCAGTTGCACATTGAATACAAGCCTGGTAAAGAACTTGTCACGGTGGACGCTCTCTCTAGGCTCTATATAGCGTCCATCACCGGGGACAATGGTTTGGCCCCAGATTAGCCAATGCTCTATCTCTGCCCTGAGGCAACCCAATACAAAGGCTTTAATTTGGTAACCATCTCCAAGTTGAAGGACAATGAAAGTCAGTTCACCACTGATGCAGGAAACGTCTGCCACCGGGCAGAGACAGGTGAAACAACACCCTATATTCCCATCACACAATGAGGCAACACCATACTACACTACCACCACACCTTGGGTCATGTCAGAAGACATAACCTCTTCAAAATCATGAAACATAAAGATTGGTGGCAGCATATGCATCAAGACATCATGGACCTCCTTGAGACATGTGTGCTGTGTGAAAAGAACATGTCTATGTGACAGAAATAACTGGATAATATGATGCTGTTTCTAAATGATGGGGAATTACCACCCAAATCCACATAGAATTGATGATTAACCACCAATGTGGCTTCAGATATTTTTTTGTGAATTTTCCAATTGTAACTCCAGAATTAAGTAGAACAATCAATCCTAACCAGAGTAAACCAAGATAAATGACCTGGGAAAGCATCAATGCATCTTCAGCGTAGAATTCTGGGCATTGAGAAGTGACCTGATTTTCATCATCAGGAATGGAGGGAGGAGCTACAAAATTGGCTGGCATGAAATTAACATTTTGTGGCGCCAACAACAAAGTTCCAGATGCTGGGCCCCATCTTCCTGAAATGATTCTGTTCAGAATCAGATTGTACAGGATATACCGCAACAACCTGAGCACAGGATGCATTTTTAAAATTTAAAATTAGAACTTGGGATAATTGATTTTTATTGAGTAATTTTAGAAGGACTCAACTCTTAGAGTTGAAACAGGGAAAATTATTCAATAAATATCAGAAAAACAACTAAGCAATACCACCTGAGTCTTGATCTCCTATTCCTTCAGCATCTTCAAGTAAGTATCTAGTCCAGGTTGCAAAGAACCCTTGTGTGACCAGTTTCTGACAACCATGCCAATTAATGAGCTTATATTGGGTGACCCTCATATTACGTTGATTTATCAACATCAGTTTACAAGGGGGCTGGTTTCAGCTGGCATACTGGAGCAGCCGTGACCCATTTTTGATTGACTGTTTGGTTTAAATCCATTAACTTGGTCAATTTCAATACAGGTTTTCTGGCCTTCCATGCCTTCTTACTTGAACAGACAATACCCGGCATTATGAAACTTACCGTGACAGTCTAAGCCTGCACCCCTGTGGCAGATCCAGGCCTAACCAGTCCATCCCACCATTATCCTGCCCTTGACTCTTATTGCCATTACCTTCCTGTGACAAAGCTTTGAGGAGCTTTGCCTCCAGGGAGGCAATTTTCTGGGACAATGCTTTGTTGTCATCCCACCAACGACCCCATGATTTCAACGCTTTTTCCTTCTCTTGCTCTCAATGCCACAATTTCACGGTTTGCTATTTCTTTTACTTGTTGTAAGATTTCATCCCATCCTACTATAAATTCAACACATCTCAAGCATAGATTCTGTTTCCTTGGGCGGGAGTCCCCTCCTTTGCAAAGTAATTGGAATACAGCTCTTCAAATGCAGCCTTTACTTCCACCAAAGACTCTGAAGGAACAGTCTTGGTGACCTCCAGGCTGGCCCAAGCTTCTTCCAAAGAACTTGTAGGAGCCTCCTTCCTTGCAGCGGCAGTCTCTACACAAAGTACTCCAAATTTGGCTCTCTTAAATTTTAACAAAGAAGACATGATACTTGAAAAATAGGTGAGGGGAAAGCGTCAAAACCGACAATGTGAATATTTTATTTATTTTTTAACTGTTTTTGCTTATATACCATTTGGGGAATACACAGCTGAAAACCCCTCTGGTTCCTGAATCAACCAATGATTTGCATCACGTGGTCTATGAAATTCAAGTCATCCAACATAGATCTTTACCTAAAAGATCACCAACAATTCTCAACCTATGAGAATTGACCCACAATGGGCAGAAGTCACCTGACTCCATTCAACCCAATGTGCCAATTTGGCATGGAGCTTTCCCAGCTCCCAGCGCCAAAACCCTGTGGATTGCACATCCCAAACTCAGCTATCAGTGTTCCAACTGGGAACCAGCTGATCAAACCTGAATTCCTAGGCATCCTTGCCTTTATTTGGTTATTTTTGCATTTAATGACTTTTTGCCTTAAAACTCATTAAACTGCTCCTAAACTTGAACCAGGCGCCACTGCAGCGCCTAGCAATTTCCCCAGGCGGCACCCCAGCGCCTGAGAAAATTTGATAGCAGTGCTTCTCAAATTCATTAGGTGGCGCGGTGGCGCTTCTAACCCAATAAATTTGCCAACACGGCACTTTTAACCCAAATTCTGGGGGTTTTCCCATGGTTATTCTTAACCATACCTCTTAACACAGTCAAGGCAATTAACTAATATAATTAAATCCTCATTAATTACATTGGATTGTGTTTATTAATTAATCTTTCCAATTAATTAAACCGTTTTTGAGACGCCTAGTCTCCAAGATTGATTCAGCCAATCTTGCCTCAATTTTTCTAGTTAGCCTAACCTGATTGACCATCCACATTATGTTCTTTTATTAAACATAGATATCCAGTTTCTAGGAACCTTTACCTTAAGAATTCCAACCAAACCTATATATATGCAATAAACAGCAAAAACAGAATATCTTTATATTTTGGAGCATTTATTTGGCTAAATACTCAGCAGTGACTGTAGTACGGTCACAAATAGCTTCTTTTGGGGGTCTGAGGGGGAGTACACAAATGAAGAGTGGGGAGGGGTAATACTGTTTCCCTCTGGATCAGGGGAAGGCGTGGGTGTCTTTGGAGGTAATTTAGCCTTAGCAGGCTGCTTTTTAGGGGTAGTTTTGGCCTTCTTGGCCTTGGGAGGAGTGACCTTAAACTTGGAGGCCTTGGATGCCTTGGGCGCAGCTTTAGTGGTAGGCTTGGGAGGCATCTAAAAGTGAATTAGTATCAATATATGGGCATTTTAGGGGAAGTTTTCAAAGAAAAAAATGGTAATGTTTTAAATTATAAAGTAGTAAATATTTTTACATATATGTGTAGAAAAAGTTTTAAAATATATACTATCAAAATTTAAAAGCTTTTTATTTTGTAAAAATATTTTTTATTAGCAGCACAAGTAGGAAAAACTTTGAGTTTTGACTAAAAACTTGCAGTCAAAATGGCGTTTTCAAAGTGACATAATTGAGATGCTGTAGCTCAAAAACATAGTTTTTTTGACCATTTTTTATATTAAATTAACAAATTTCTGGTGGAGCTATCTCAACTGGACCAAAGAGCAAAACTTGAATTTCACAAAAACTAGCTTATACATATGGGGTTAAAAAGTACAGTTGTTTAGAGAAGGCAAAAAATATATTTGCAAAGTTTCAGTAAATTTCTTACATTTTTAATACTATGGTTTTTAACATGAAAATGTACTTTTTAAAAGTGGAAAGCAAGAATCACAACTGGGGAATCAATATAGCATAGCATGGCGTCATGTATAATTCCCCCTTGTTTTTCCCTATCCATTGTGCTCATCAAATCAATTGGGTGATGTGAAGCCCAGTGGAATTTGAAGTGACATAAATCAAAATGGTGTAATCACCTTCTCTTATATTGAAATCACTATTAAAATATTTTATTAAGAGAACTCCTATCAATGTATTCATGTATATATAAGTTATAAAGTACATATAACAAAACTGTTTTTTACCCAGCAATGACAATCACTAGTAGGACTACCATTGTAGTGCTCAAGGATTCTAAGGGTAAGGTTGGAGTAGCTGAGAAGCAACTGGGGGAACACAGCAGGACTATTATCTCCTTACACAACAGAACTTCTCTATTTGAGCTCTGCAAGTAATCTAAGAATGTTAAGTTGGTTGTTATGTTCTATTAAATGATGTCTTTATTGGGGCTATCTGAGGGCCTTATATGGTTGGAAATGGGGGAGGGAAAATAAAGGGTGAGTCATCCTGACTGAAGTCAGGACTTGGAAGGAACTAAGCTATTCTTGAAGGGATGAAACATTTTGGAGAATATTCAGAGAGAAAGGGCTTAGATTGAGTGGGATGTGAACATCTAAACATATGATTTCTGGGTCAGGTGGTTGCAGCAAAAGTAGGGCCAATTTTGGGAACTAGGTCTATAACAGGGTTTCAGAATGTTCATCTGGGGGGTCATACTTGTTGGTAAGGAGCAGAAGGTCTCTATACCAAATTAAAATTTTTGGAAATTGATGAGCTACTAATTGCCATATGTATAGGCTCCTCCAATGAGTCACTAATCTACACATCTGCGGCTAACTGCGGATGCATAGATTGGTCACTAATTGCTTAAATGAAAGTCACCACAATGGGTCACTCTCCAACACATCTGCGGTTAGCCGCAGGTACGTTGATTAATGGCTAATCAGAAATTGATCTTTATGTTTCAATGGGTAACTCTTCAATCATAAATGCAAGAAAGGGCAGCAGCTCTCCTATATTTTTCCTTATAGGGTAGTAGTCTCAATATGGTAATATCTGCAGACAGTGCCCTGCACCACAACCATAGTGGCGTTATTTTAAGTTGTTCTTAGTATAAATTTCTTGGATTAATACTTTAGGAGCATCTTCTGATTGTATACAACAGGCTTTATTTTAGTGCAGTAATAAGCTTATTTTAGTTAAAGATAAATAGCTTGATTCAAAATGACGTAAGATCAAAATGGCGTAAACACACCCCACACTAAGTGATTTCATATGTAAATAAAGTTAGAAAAATAAGCTTTAATTAATTTGACTCAAAATGACAAAATCAAGAGGGTGTACTTTTGAGATGCCATATTATAAAATTATAAGTGAATTTTAACTATTTTATTATTTATTTTATTTTTTTGTGATTTAAAATCACTAACGCAAAAAAACTCCATCTTAAATTTAATTCAAGATGGCGTAAATTGAAGTGCTGTTTTTGAGGTGGCATGTCCTACCTTAAAATCAAGCTATTTATCTTTAACTAAAATAAAGCCTGTTGTATAGTGCCAGAAGATGTTCTTATAGTATTAATCCAAAACACTTATACTAAGAACAACCTAAAATAACGCCACTAAGATAGTCCTACTAGTGATTATCATTGCTGGATAAAAAACCAGTTTTGTTATATGTAATTTATAACTTTATTATACATGGATATGTTGATAAGGGATCTCTTAATAAAATATTTTAATAGTGATTTTAATATGAAAGGGGGTGATTACGCCATTTCAATTTACGTCACTTCAAATTCCACTGGGTTTCATATCACCCAATTGATTTGATGCTCACAATGGATAGGGGAAAATAAGGGGAAATTACATATGACACCAGGCTACACTATATCAATTCCCCCACCAAAATTCTTGATTTCCACTTTTCAAAAGTACAACTTGACGTTAAAAATCATTATAATAAAAAATAAAAAACATATGAAAATTTGCAGATATATATTTTTTGACCTTCTCTAAACAACTGGGTACTTTTTAACTCCAGTTATATAAGTTAGTTTTTGTGGAATTCAAGTTTTACTATTTAGCCCAGTTGAGGTAGCTCCACCAGAATTTTTTTAATTTAATATAAAAAATAGTCAAAAACACTATGTTTTTGAGCTACGGCACCTCAATTACGTCACTTTGAAAACGCCATTTTGACTGCAAGTTTTCAGTCAAAACTCAAAGTTTTGCATACTTGAGTTACTAATAAGAATTTTATTTTTACAATTCAATAATCACTGAAATTTTGATATTATATATTTTTAGATCTTCTATACAATTCTATGTAAAAATATTTGCTACTTTATAATTTAAAACATTACCATTTTTTCTTTGAAAACTTCCCCTAAAATGCCCATATATTGATACTAATTCACTTTTAGATGCCACCCAAGCCTACCACTAAAGCTGCGCCCAAGGCATCCAAGGCCTCCAAGTCCAAGGTCACTCCTCCCAAGGCCAAGACAACCCCAAAGAAGCAGCCTTCTAAGGCTAAAGCTCCCCCCAAGACCCCAACTCCATCACCTGAACCAGAGGGAAACAGTCCTACCCCTCCTCACTCTCCATTTGTTTACTCTTCCTCTGATCCACAAGAGAAGTCATTCACCTTCAATTGCCACTCTGATCCCACCTCAGAGCCTGAAGAGGAAGAGGAGCAGGAGCCTGGTGCTCCTGTTGATGAGCCAACTGAGCTCTGGGATCATAACACTGTGCACAATATCTGCAATCAAATGGCACCTTTGCTGTGCCTGCCACATACTGCCAGCTACCCAATTATGACCAAGAAGAGGGGTGCTGGTTTTGTATATAAAGGGTACAGCTTTAGCTGTAATAACAAGAAGAAAGCAATACGCCAGCATCACTACAAATGTGATAATGTTGGGTGCCCAGCAAGGCTCACCACTTATGGGTTTACAAGATTCAAGGTGTTAACTTTAGGCCATGACTGTGCCAAGCCCTTTGGCCCCTTGTATCAACTGATCTGCTGGTTTCTTTGCCAGGTTATCCTAATCACACGGGATCAAACCTCCACTCAGGTGTTTAATGATGCCCTTCTAAATCTCAATGACTCCCAACTTGCTGCTGTTAGTGGCGCCACTAAATTGCAGAGATATCTCACCAATCAGAGGTATGCTCTGAGCACTGAAGGTGTCAGTGCTACATTAATTGATCAGTTGATTCTGAGGAGCAGAAGCTTTCACAGCATGAAGAGAGATTCCTCCTCCACAATGACAGCCAAAATGCCCATGAGCAAATTATTTGCTTTGCTACCTCCCAGGATCTTTGCAACCTTCTCAACTGCCTGACCTGGATTGCAGATGGAACTTTCTCCACCTGCCAAAAGCTATTTATCCAGCTTTGGAAAATCCATGGGCAGGTGAAAAATCTAGTTCTTCCCCTGGTCTTTTTTCTGCCCAAATAAGAAGCAGGAAACTTATGTCCTTCTCTTTAAATTTTCAAGGCCAAGTTGGATGAGATCCTCCCAGCCATTGAAGAGGAGCCAAAGGAGACTAGAGGGCGCAAAAAGAAGGCCCAGTCCCAGGAAGATGAAGCCACCCCAATCAAAAAGCAGGCAAAAAGCCTTCCCTACCATAAATATCTGGTATTGGATTTCAAGCAGGCTCAGGCAAATGCCTTCATAAAAGTCTTCAAGAGCTCCCCCCAGGGATGCTACTTTCACTTATGGCAGGCACTCTTCTGCCGCCTTCAAAAATCCTCAGATCCGCATGAGCTTGTCAATGCAGAAGGCTCAAAAGAGGCCAAAGACATATTCAATGGTTTTGCTGCCATTGCCTTAGTAAGAAAGGAGGAGACAAATGCCTTCTACAACGCCCTCCTCATTCACCCATATATTTAGCCAACCAGGCAGCCTTTGCGCCTTTTATTGAGTATTTCAAAACTCAATGGGTTGGAGTGTTTCAAGGAGCACACTGCATCAAAAAGGGCAGTGACTCAATCCAGTGGAACTGCTTTAAGCAGGTAAAAGATGGCCTGATCAAGACCATCTCTTCCCTTGAAGGGTGGCATAGCCAGTTTGCAACTAGGATCAGGGTTCAGAAGCCCAAATTTAACAAGATAATGGTGCATCTAAAAACACAGCAGGCCATATATGCCCGCCTCTTCAGGCCTGCATGAAGACTAAGGGTGACCCCCCAAGCAGACTAAGGCAGTTAAAAAGTACACAGAGATCAGTAAGGTTGTTCTTGCATACTATTCTAAGGATAGAAAGCTTGAGCATCTGCAATCTATCTCAGTTGCTCTTTCTACCAATGTTTGAGCCATTTTCCAATAAACACCACTTTATCATCTCTATTATTTCCTTTAATTTTATCATTATTTTAATTTATTTGGTATTTTTTACAATTATCTGCTTATTTTAAAGTATAGATCATATTTATAATAGATGAAAATGATTGTTTTGGTGTAGATTTTGACTTTTGGGCTTTATGCAACCTTGTTGCTACAAATAGACCCCATGTTTTTATTACAGATTTAAAATTCTAAGGTCTTTTTAAGCCTGGAAATGTTTTTTTTAATTTTATTTTTTGAGAATATTTTGGGTTTTTTGGAGTTCAAAAAATCTAAAATTTTAAAACATGGTTTTCTTAGTTGTGATGCTGTAAGTTGAAATGGCATTTTTACTATAAAATTGAGATAGCTAAAAATCAAGATGGCATATTTTATGATGGTGTAACTTGAGATGCCGTTTTTGAAATGGTGTGTCCTACCAAGCACATACAGAGCTTATCAGGCATTCACCCACTTTGAAGTAAACTTCCAAGATGATGGATGATAGCAGAAGAGTTGAGGCCAGTCACTAAGGATCCTACAGGATAAGATATCATTCCTAGGTGAAAGAGCTCCCCAAACAAGAAATAACAGCCTAAAAGAGGATTGAATTGTCCTAAGTAGAAGTACACCCCCAGATAGGTAAGGAAAAAAGCTGAAGCCAATAGATAAAACACCTTGGTGTTAGCAGGCTTTGTCAAGGTTTGATATTTCTGAGGCTTTTCTTTACAAGGTGGATTGTGCAATAGGGGTGTAGCTGTATACCAGACTCCTAGAATCACGTGGCGCCAGGATTTCTCTAAGTACTGGGGAGGAGGGGAGGAACCAGAGTCAGCTCTTGTTCCCAAAAACACTGTCCATAGGGGCCTGCAACAAAATAACCCACAAGATCCATTTATACCCAAGTGACATTCATAAGGAAGTCTTGGGAAGTCTCATGGTTACAGTGGTGAATGAGTTGTGTTTAAAAGGTATAAATCAATGAGTGACAAAAAAACTTTATTGATTGAACAATTCTTAAAATATAGATTGCCTGTCGTGAATACCGCTATTAACCATGTTTGATTTCGCCTTTGGTGGGCTATTTCAAAGAAAAACATCTTGCTTTTGCTTTTGCCTCTTGAAATTAGTTGATGACTGAATCAGGAAATGCAATTGCTTGGTTTCTTGACTCTGTGCATCTCACTTGCCCCACTCATGCTTATGGCAAGTGATCCTACCGTCCTGGTAGTGTTTTGTGGTATTCCTAACCACTATATATTCCATTTTTATTCACCAATAAAATCTAAGTTATATTCAAATTTTTGGTGTTGTGTCTTCAGTACTTCCACGCCTCTCTCTAGCCACAACTAGTAGAGATTATTCATTCAGGGCCACAAGGTAATTGCATAGCCTTCCCTGTCCTCTAACCGAGACTTAGTACAAATCCAATCCTAAGGTTAGGATTTCCTGTTGTGTGTCTGTGCCGCGCCTCAGAACACAACAAAAATGGTGCTCACTACAGGGGCTGTAAGCCCCTCAGTTATCCCTTTTGCATCCACGTTTTCAGGTCCTTTGCCTCCGCCTATACAAGAGCCAACTTCACCTGAAATTACTAGCCCTCCTATTGAGGAAGATATTGCCAACCCACCTATTACCCCCACTATACTGAACCTCGGGAATGGTCCCCGCCTAGTTGCTTACCCCATGGGTACCCCTGACTTAGAACAAGTCATGGCAGTAGCCCTTGGGATAGCCCGTGAAGGAGCCATCCCTTGCCTTCAGCTGCAGTTCAGTCAAGTGGAATACTATGAATTGATTGTGGCTCCTCAAATTCCACAGCATCTCCTCTCAGCGGCTGGCTTTGCTGAGCACTTACTATTGTCCTTTGTGCAGCCTGCCTTGGCCCACCATCAAATGGTGTTGGGGCTCCATGTCCAAGAAATCTTGTCTCTACAAGCAGCAGTTACTCATCACTGGGATCAGTTTGCTGTCTACCAACAGTGGATCCATTCCTTGTTTTCCTTGGTATCTGACAATCAGTGCAACTCTGTTACCTCCCAGTCCCGTTTGGTTAATTCTATTAAACAAATGTGCCAGTCCATCCCCAAATACATGAGAGAGCGTCTACACAAGTTTCACCAGCTCAAACAACCCTGGCAAACTCAAGTAGATTCCACATTAAACGCTTATCTCACCAACTTTTAACAACTTGTGCAACAGCTCAATGCATTCAGCATGTATTCCTTTGAGCAACTACAGCAGGTAGCGGGCTTTGCTGCTAACAGCCTTAATGAACTCAGTGCAGCATTTGATTGAGAAAGAGCTGCCACTGCTGCTGCTATAGTCAAACTCCAGAGTCAAGTGAATGAATTAGCTACGCCCAAGCCAGATGTTCCGCCCTCTCCCCCTTCTGATGACTTGGCAGATTGAGAGAAGAGAATATGGGACACTATTTGAGAGCTATGTACAACTACTCGCAGTCAAGGACGTCCTGCTGAGGCTCCTCAACCTGACCCCCAGGTGCTTGATTTGACTGCTCAAGTTGCAGAGCTACAGCAAGAACTTGCCGCCTTACATGAAATGATGGCAACTGCTGCTTATCCAGTTGGGGTTGTTGACAAAGATGGTTGCTGTCCTGGTTTACCAGGAGATCCTCAAATCCAATGTGCTAGGGAACTAATTGCCCTAGCTAACAAGGTGGATCAATTGAAGCAGGACCATACTAAACTGGATAGAGACGTACAAGAGAGGAATGATGTGATCAACTCTGTGAATGATAGGTTTTCCCCTTGCCTCTCAGTGGGGCCATCCCTTACCTCTTGACTGGCTGAGCTCTCCACAGTAGTGACTTCTCAAGGTCAGTGCCTAGATGTTACTGACCAACAGATAACTCAAGCTATCAATACAGGTGCCTGCGCTGTTGAGACCCTGACTACCCTTGAAGAGAGTGTTCATCAGCTATGGGCTAGACAGTCCCCCTCTGAATCCAAAGCAGAGTTTTCCCCACGTATAAACGTATTCAATAGTAACAATGGTGGTCCAATTCTCAAAGCACACTTCAAGCCTACCTTTAAGCAAGTCTTTGACCCCAGAACCTCGACCATTGCAGCTTTCTTAACTATCTACAAAACTGCCATGAGACAAGCATCAGACAAAGTTAAGAAATAATATATTCTGACCTGTTTACATCCAACTTGCCAGGAGGTGGTGGTGCCTGAACTACCCATCATTGAGACGTGGGAAGATATGAAGCAGCTTCTGATTGACAAGTTTAGTGGTGACCTTAGCCTGGAAGTAAAAAAGGACGCTTTTATGCATATTGCTTTCAAGCCTAAAGAGACACTAGCTGAGTTTGCAGACCAATTCTACATGGAAGGACAGCAACTGATAACAAGCAGAAAATTGACAGCCCATGAAGCTTACATGGCTTGCATTCAAGCTCTCAGGGTTAATCAACTTCTGTGCCTTCACTTCAAAGCCCATAAGGCTATGCTTTCCTCCATGAAGAGCATAAAGACGTTGTTGCAGGATATGCACCTTACACATTATGGAGCAGTTGTTAGGAAAGGTTGAGCTGCTTCTAACTCTGGTTCATCTTCTTGTGGTCCTTGCATTCTTACCATGGACTCACAAAATCCTCCTTAACACCAAGGTTGCCACAACTGTGGTCAGACAGGTCATTATTCTCAAGTCTGCACCAACCCGCAGGTTGAAGAGGCTGATCCAAAAGAGCAGGCAGGAAAAGAGCAGTCAACCTAGAGGCAAAGACACTCTCAGTTGACAATTCTTCCCAGTCTCTTTCAATTCCTCCCTCTATATCTGACTCTGAGCCTGTTGATAATGAGGCTCCTCCTATCCTCCTATTGTTCCACAATATCTCTGACAACTCTGACCTGGATGACTCTGATACAGACAACACCAATGTATATGGGTATTCTGTTATGGCTGTTCCCAGAACCATTACAGTCCCCTATAAATTGCAATCAGGAAAAACTACAACTACCTCTTAGCCTTTGCCTGAAGCCAAAGAAGTTGTCTCTTGCCCTTACCTCACTCAAGCTAAGAGGTCCCCTGTGCTAGTGGAGTTGTCAGAAGAAGCTGCCAAGGTTGCTGACGCTATCTCCAAGAATGTATCTGCTTTGCTCCCTCTCCAAACTGTTTATAAGGAGTTCCCAGGGTTAAGATGAATGATTGAGAAGTGGGATAAGGAACTAGCATAGGCTCAAGATATCTTGGCTGTCCTTCCACCCTTTGGTTGCACTACCACTCAAGTAGAGATATCCATTCAAAAATTGAAGATCAAGGCCGTTCTAGATACTGGATTGCCAGTCAACATTGTCTCCTCCAAGCTTGTAAAGAAACTCAAACTTGCCCCTGACCTTAATTATCACCAGTTGTATGGCACGGCTGGACTGTCTATGACCCGCGCCATAGGGGCGTACTCTGCTCTACCCATGCAGTTTGGCAAGCTTCTCCTAGCTGCGCCAGCAGTTGTCTTGGAAAACGAGAGTTACAATCTCTTAGTTGGCACTTAGTTCCTTAGGGAATATAATGGGATAATCAACTTAAAAGATGGTTACCTCTCTATTCTGGGATACAAAGTCCCTCTGATCTTTGAAGAGCCAGTTAAAGTTCCTAGGAAACGTCTCAAGACATGTGCCTTGGAATATCCCACTGGGGTTTTCAACCTCAAATATTGCACCCACTCTTAAAACATGAAATTTCCACCCATGGCTTGTCCTGCGTCTGAAGGGATCCCTCTCCTAGCCACGTCTGCTGTCACCATCCCACCTGGCTCCATGGCCATCCTAGACTCCCAGATATCATATGAACTACCTGAACAAACCTTCTTGGAGTTGTACTCTCCCCCTTGTTAGGGCGCAATAAACCTTATCTCTGTCCTGGGATCCTAGATGTCTCCCATAAGGACCCTGTTCAATTGTTGGTAGCCAACCTGACTGCACTCCCCATGACCGTGACTAGGGGGCAGGTTGTTGGATATGGCAAGTTGTTGAGCGCTCCTGATGTCCTGTCTCTTCATCCCTTTGGCACATTCCAAGATTTTAACCTACCTGAGGATGAACCCCAAGTCCTATCCTTGTTCACTGCGCAAGACTTTCCACAGCTGTCCCCAGTTCAACAGAAAGTGGTGCTAGACTTGCTAGACCAATTTTCTGACATCTTTGCAAAGGACAGTACAGACTATGGGTTAACCAAAGGCGTTATCCATCAGATTGACACTAGCAACACTCCTCCCTTCTGTGCTAAACCATATCACTGCAGCCATGTAGAGGACGCCCAGGTATCTAAAGAGCTCAAACAACTGTTGGACGCTGGGCTGCTGGCACCTTCCCAAAGCCCTTGGGCATCCCTGCTACTCATCTTATAGAATAAAGATGGGGGGTCATTGTATTGTGATGGACTACCACTGATTGAACTCTTTGACCAATAAGGATGTGTACCCCTTGCTGTGTATTGATGATGCTCTCTGACATCTTGGAGGCTCTAAGTTTTTCTCCGCAATGAATCTGGCATCTGGATATTGGCAAGTTGACCTATTGACTGAGGATTGCCAAAAAGCCGCACTCATTACCTCTGAAGGGCTTTTTGAGCCTACTCGCATGCCGCAGGGACTCTGCAACGCCCCAGCCACCTTCCAAAGGGCCATAGACTCCATCCTCTGTGACTTGAAGTTGTTGTGCGTCCTAGTATACTTGGATGATATAACAGTTTTCAGCGCTACCTTCACCAATCACCTGGCTCATCTCAAAGAGGTGTTCATAAAGATTTGAGAAGCTGGCCTTAAGCCAAAACCTTCTAAGTGCGCCTTCTTCAAAGAACGTCTTGAACTATTGGGCCATGAAGTAACCCAGACCAGGATTTGCCCAATGACTAAGAAGGTTGAAGCCATCAACAAAATGCTTCCGCCCACCAACCTGTGAGAGGTACAGGTCTTTCTAGGAATGATGGGCTACTATAGACATTTTATCCCTGAATTTGCCAATACTAGTGAACCTCTAGTCCAGCTGTTACGTAATGTCCCTTTTGAATGGACTGCCAGTCAGCCGCAAGCCTTTGAGACCCTTAAGCAAAAACTCAAAGAGGCGCCAATCCTAGTGTATCCTGACTACAATAAGGAGTTCATCCTATACACTGACGCTAGTGATCTTGCTATTGGGGCTATTCTGGTCCAACTAGACAACAAGGGTGTAGACCATCCTGTGGCTTACACTTCCCGCATGCTAAACAAACATGAGAAGAACTATAGTGTCACAGAGAAGGAGTGTCTTGCTGTGTTGCATGCAGTCAAGCTGTTTTGTCACTACATATATGGTACCCACTTCACAGTTTTCATTGACCACGCTTTGCTTAAGTGTTTTCAACAGCTTAAAGAGCCTTAAGGGCACCTAGCTAGATGGGCTCTACGTCTACAAGGATACGACTTCACTGTGCTCCATTGCCCTGGGATTCAACACCAGAATGCTGATGGGCTCTCCAGAATGCCCATTCTTGCTTTGCATCCTGCGGAGGCTGACCAGTTATACAAACTAATTGGGTACCCTTCTTCTTGGGAAAGTGAGACAGAAGAGGTACAACTGGCCTTGTCCAAGCCATCTGAAGATACCCTCATACGCAACAATCAGCTCTTCACAAAGGTACAAGGCCAGTATCTGCCTTATGTACAACCCAGTCTTTGCCTCTTGTTGGTGTCACAAGCTCATAAAGAGACTGGGCATGGAGGTATTGCCAAGACCTTTGAATGGCTTCAAAAGAATTACTTCTGAGGGAACCTTTGCCTGCTGATCCCAGACGTTGTAGCTAGCTGCCACAACTGCCAGCTTCAGAGGCCTCAAGCTGCTGCCCAAAAGATCAAATTAGTTCCCCCACAACATGCCTTTCACACTATCAGCATTGACACAGTAGGTCCTCTCCCCTGCTCACGTTCTGGGTGTCTATTTATTCTGATTGCTGTTAATCACTTCAGCAAGTGGGTAGAGGCTCGCCCTACAAAGGACATCACAGCTAAGATAACTGCTGCCTTCCTGTTACAAGATGTTTTCTACTGCCATGGCTGTCCTCAAGTGTTGCTCTCAGATAATGGGACTAAATTTAATGCCAAGCTAGTAACCTCTGTTGTCAAAGCTTTGGGGTCACACCAGTCCTTCTCTGCCCCCAGCAATCCTTCTACCAATGGGGCTGTTGAGCGTGCAAATTCAACACTGGTCTCTATCATGAGGAAGCTCACCTACTCTGACGCTGCCAACTGGACCTATACTTACCTGCTGCTCTCTTTGTGTACTGCCTTAGCAAACATTGTGTCACTGCATACTCCCCTTTTGCTATGTTATATGAGCAAGAGGATACTACCCAATTGCTCTTGGGGGCCCCCTGCTTACCTCTGATAAGGCCATGAATCCTGACAACCACATCAAGGATCTAGTCAACCGCATAATTGATATACAGGCCACTGCCTACACATCTGCATACAAGACTAAGATGAGTAAGCTTTCTCCTGATAATGCTGGACGCCCCCCTTTCCTGAATTTGATGTTGATGACTATGTACTTTACTACTAATACAGAGTAGGTGGTCGCACACATAAGTTGGACTCTCTGTAGATTGGCCCTTTAGAGGTGAACTTTAAACAAGGGTCTGAATACACTGTAAAGCTCCTCTCCAGTAGCCGCCCTTTCTCTTGAGTGCATGTCAAGTTCCTCCGCAAGTACCACCCCCCTAAGGCCAATCTAGGGGAGGGCAATGTTGTGAATACCGCTATTCACCATGTTTTGATTTCGCCTTTGGTGGGCCATTTTGAAGACAAATCTCTCGCTTTTGCTTTTGCCTCTCAAAATGAGTTGATGACTGAATCAGGAAATACAATTGTTTGGTTTATTGACTCTGTGCATCTCACTTGCCCCACTCATGCTTGTGGCAAGTGATCCTACTGTCCTGGTAGTATTTTGTGGTATTCCTAACCACTATATATTCCATTTTGTATTCACCAATAAAATCTAAGTTCTATTCACATTTTGTTGTTGTGTCTTCAGTACTTCCACGCCTCTCTCTAGCCACAACTAGTAGAGATTATTCTTCCAGGGCTGCAAGGTAATCACATAGCCTTCCTTGTCATCTAACTGAGACTTATTACTAATCCAATCCTAAGGTTAGGATTTCCCATTGTGTGTCTGTGCTGCGCCTCAGAACATGACATTGCCATTCTTATATAGCATGGCCATTTAAAATAATCTGGGGAAATATATGAGATTTGGAGAGATTTGGGAAAGTTTCAAGGAGTTTGGAGCTGTTGTGGAGAATTTAACCAAGAAACTGGGCTACAAATAACCATAAACATGATTATACAACATAAATATATCAACTTATCCATATTCCTTTCAATAATATATATATCAAACCTGGAGGCATTAAAGAAGCCCCCACAAAGGCTGGGATATTCTTAACATTGTAAACAGCAGAAACAGAAGACAACAGACAAGAGAACATGGAGCCAGAGTCAAAAAGCAGGTGTGACGGATCCAGGTCCAACCAGTCAAACTTATCATTATCTTGCCCTTGACTCTTATTGCTGTTACCTTCCTGTGACAAAGCTTTGAGGAGCTTTGCCTCCAGGGAGGCGATTTTATGAGACAACACTTTATTGACATCCCGCCAACAAGCCATAATCTTGACAGTCTTTTTCTCCCTACTTCTCAACACTTTGATTTCACAATTGGCCCTGTCCTTCACTTAAAGTAAAATTTCATCAAATCCTACCAGCAAGTTCCAAGAATCCTATGCATAAATTCTATTTCCTTGTGCAGGAGTCCCTTCTTTGGCAAAGTAATTGGAATACAGTTCTTCAAAGGCAGCTTTTACTTCCACCAAAGACTCCTCAGGCGCTACCTTGGAGACCTCCAGACTTGCCCAAGCTTCCTTGAGCAAACTTGTAGGAACTTCTTTCCTAGCAGCAGTTGTTTCTATGTGAAGTAATCCAAATTTTGCTCTTTCAAATGATAGCAAAGAAGACATAATAATAGAAAAGTAGTTGAGGGGAAAGCGTCAAAATTGACAATATATTTTTATTAAAATTTAGCTGTTTTTACTTATATACCATTTGGGGCATATTTGGCTGAAAACCCCTCTGGTTCTTGAATCAATCTATGATTCATATCACGTGGTCTATGTAATTTGAGTCATTCAAACCTAGATCTTTACCTAAAAGATCTCCTGTAATTCTCAGCCTATGAGAATTAACCTACAATGAGAAGGAGTCACCTGACGCCATTCATCTCAATGTATTAATTTGGCATGGAGCTTCCTCAGCTCCTGGCGCCAAAACCCTGTGGAATATACACATCCCAAAACTCAGCTATCAATGTTTCAACTGGGAACCAGCTGATCAAACCTGAATTCCTAGGCATCCCTGCCTTTATTTAGTTATCTTTGCATTTGATAATTTTGTTGCGTTTAAAAACCTGTTAAATGCTTCAAAACTCAAATGAGGCACCACCACGGTGCTCTTAACCCACATTTAGGGGTTTACTTATGATTAACTTTAACCAAACCTCTTGACACAGTCAAGGCATTTAAATAATATAATTAAATCCTCATTTTTTATATCCTTATGTATTTGTTAATTAACCTTCCCAGTTAATTAAATTGTTTTTGAGACACCTAGTCTCCAAGATTGATTCAGCCAATCTTGCCTTAATTTTGTTGGTTAGTACGGCCTAACTAACAAAACTACCTTCTGTTCTTTTATTAAATATAGATACTAAGTTTCCAGGAATCTTTATCAGAAGAATTCCAGCCAAATCTATCTACATAAAATAAACAGCAAAAACAGAGCAACTTTATATTTTAGAGTATTTATTTGGCTAAATACTCAACAGTGACTATCGTACAGTCACAGCAGGTCAACGTCACCAGAATTGTTTAAAGCACAATTTAAAGTTTCTTTCAAGTTTCCTGATTGCCTGGGGCCTAAATAGGAAGGTAATGATTAGTCAAATCCCATATTAACACTAACATCACCTTTTAGATGACTGATTAAGTGCAGGGAAGACTCAGGTTCAATCCCTGTCCCTGTACATGTTGAATTAATCAATTTAACCAGCTCATAATTCAAAGGTAATTTTTAACAATTACTACATGTTAATCCTTTATTTCTAGGAAAATTAAATAAAACAGAAGAATTACAAAAATAATCTTCTACCAAGCCCACTTTCTGATTGTTGATAGAAATATTACCAAGAAGATTCCTTACAGAGCTGTTTTGCAGGTTTGAGCCAATGTTGGCTAAATAAAGATTAGTTACCTAATAAACATAATATCAGTGTTATGTTTGTTGTCCAGCTACAATGTCTAATATTTTACCCAATAACAATGGTTAATGTTTCTTTATCCATGCTGTTTAAGTAGCTTTAAGGAAGGCACCTATTGCTGCTGTGAAATCATGAGGTGGCTAAAACTATTATTGGATAGCTATTTTGATAAATAGTTGCCAAACCTAATGGCTTCAAATTTTTAAGAAGTAAAGTTGATTGATTTGTGCAAAAAATCCCAGGATAACCACTTGGGTTAATAAAAGAGTGTTATCACAAGGTATGCTACTTTAGTTTTAAAACCTATACAACAAGCAAAAATAGTTCAGATTCAAATGAAATGAACTCAGATTTAAACAAAACTAGCTAATCTGTAAGCAAAATTAGAACTCAATTAATTTATATTAATTTACAATAGATTTGGGTTGATTTCAAATTTGTTTACAGATTAGCTATTTTTGTTTAAATCTGAGTTCATTTTGTTTAATTCTGAACTATTTTTGCTTATTGCCATAGGTTTTAAAACCACTGTAGCTTCTGTCTGATATAGTAGAAGAACAGCACTATTTCTTGTTAAATTGGATGAAAATTATGTGCTATGACATTACTTTATATTCTATGTTGCCTCAAGGAAATGTTGAAAGTGTCTTCAAACATTTTCCAGTATATTTTTCTTTAAGAGCAAAACAGGGATTTACCTTTGATAAACGTTTTCACATGTTTTTTCTATAGTGGCAAATTCAAGGAAATGTTGAAGAAAATCCAGGAAAATACTTTCAATGGTATTTTACTCTGAAGTGAAAGGGTTTTGGGTGCAGAAAATTGTTGACAGAATTGGAAACTTTTAATCTTTTGAATGGTGAAACATTGAAATCTTATTTGAGTTTTGGCAAAACAGTGAAGATGATGACAAAAAGTTTCAAGATGGTTAGCAATGGATCATTGGATGAGTTTGAATATTTTTTTACTGATTAATTTCATTGATAAAAAATCTCTAAGGTTAAGGAATAATTTGGAGAATTTTGAGAGGACATTTTAGGCTTTTAGTAAGGTGAGACTAAAAACCAATTATATTATAGAAGAGAGATTGTGTGAACTAACTTATTCTTTGCATAAATCTCTCCTAAAGAGGAAACACTTGGAATAAAAGGCTATGTATCAGTGATTAAACAGTGGAACTAGAGACATCATATAATTTACAGAGAAGAAATCAGTGAAGACATCTAAGACTTGTTTGAATATCTAGACCAAGTTATTAGCAACTGTCTTTAGTCCACATGAGAGGCATTAAACATTAATCTAAAAGGCGTAGCAGAAACTTAGAACCACAGGTTGGTGGAACTATGAAGCAATAATACAATTGGTAAAGCTGCAGAAGGTTTCCAAGTGTGACTGTACTACAGTCACATTGGGCTGTGGTTTCACAAAGAGGTTGAATTGTGATGAATTTCATAGGTTTAAATTCAAAATAATAGGACTGGCCTTGGAGAGACTTTCCAGCGTAGTAATGAATACCCAGGAATCAATTAGGCTGTACTAATTGAGGGCCGTAATGAATAATCTGAACGGTTCAGATTATGAGACTAGGTGTCTCAAACTGATTGATTAACTGGGAAGGTTAATTAATTTATATCCTGGAATATGATTGATGAGGATTTAATCATTGGGCCAAAATGGACTTGACTGTGTCAAGTAAAGACTTGTTGTCTTCAAATGGATTAATTAACTGGGAAAGATAATTAATATATGCTGGGAATATAATTAATGAGGATTTAATTATATTGTTTAATTGCCTTGACTGTGTCAAGAAGTTTGGTTAAGGTTAGCCAAAAGTAAACTGTGATGGATCCAGGCCTAACCAGTCCATCCTACCATTATCCTGCCCTTGACTCTTGCTGCCATTACCTTCCTGTGACAAAGCTTTGAGGAGCTTTGCCTCCAGGGAGGCAATTTTATGGGACAGCGCTTTGTTGTCATCCCGTCAACAAGCCATGATTTCAACACTTTTTTCCTCTCTTGCTCTCAACGCCTCAATTTCACAATTCACCATTTCCTTTGCTTGTTGTAAGATTTCATCCCATCCTACTAATAAGTTCCAAGCATCCCAAGCATAGATTTGGTTCCCTTGGGCGGGAGTCCCTTCCTTTGCAAAGTAAGTGGAATACAGCTCTTTGAGCGCAGCCTTTACTTCCACCAAAGACTCTGCAGGAACAGTCTTAGTGACCTCCAGGCTGGTCTGAGCTTTTTCCAATGAACTTGTAGGAACCTCCTTCCTTGCCACGGTGGTTTCTACACAAAGGACTCCAAATTTGGCTCTCTCAAATTTTAACAAAGAAGGCATGATAATTGAAAAACAGGTGAGGGGAAAGCTCAAAACCAACAATGTGAATATATATTTTATTAATGTTTAACTGTTTTTGCTTATATACCATTTTGGGCATACACGGCTGAAAACCCCTCTGGTTCCTGAATCAACCAATGATTTGTGTTACGTGGTCTATGACATTCAAGTCATCCAACATAGATCTTTACCTAAAAGATCATCAACAATTCTCAACCTATGAGAATTAACCTACAATGAGAAGGAGTCACCTGACGCCATTCATCTCAATGTACCAATTTGGTATGGAGCTTGACCAGCTCCTGGCGCCAAAACCCTGTGGATTGCACATCCCAAACTCAGCTATCAGTGTTCCAACTGGGAACCAGCTGATCAAACCTGAATTCCTAGGCATCCCTGCCTTTATTTAGTTATCTTCACATTTAATGGTTTTTCACCTTAAAACCCATTAAAATGGCAACTGCCAGAATTAACTCATTCTGCAAGTCAACTTACTGAATGTCAACAATTTGTCGACATTCAGTAAGTTGACATTATTTTGGTATTTATTTGCTGGAATTGGGCATTTCCAAAACTAAGCTAATTTTTCATAGTGAATTATTAGGTCAGAATTGCAAAATCAAAAAGGAACAGACATAATGTTGACACCATTTAAACAAAGGCTTAATTTTAAGCCAAAAAACTAATATAATTTACTATGAAGATGTAAGTTTCTTTGTACTTTTATATTAAGGTCGACTACAGTAAGTAATATCTGGATGTCAACCCCAAATAAGAATCCATAAATTTCTTAATAAAATACACAATATTCTAAAAATAACTACTTTTTATATTTTATACTACTGTTTTTATTAAATATATATTAAGATAAGCATTGAACAAAGACATATGCCAACTATCAAAGTATTCTTTGTATTATTTAGATATTTACTGTTATTTTAAACTCACTGGATAAACTATAGCTTATTTCCGGAAGACCACTTAAGCCAACACACATATGTTAAAACTAGAATTTATATATGTAATTATAATGTTGACTTTGTGTCAAATTGACGCATTGCCTAAATTGCAACAAAGGGGTTTTGGTAAGCAAACAAAGTGACATAATTTAAGCGAGATTTAATAGGAGAGTTGCTATAAAAGAATGCTGACTGCCTGAATGTTGACACCTTCACTTATTTATTAGTAAAACACTGCCGCTTAACAAAAAGCACACATACAATGGTATGGTAATTAAGGCCAAAGTACCCAGGGCTGTACTTTAGACTTCCCTCTACAATCCCTGTTATTTAGTTTTCATAAGTTACATATGCAAATCTTTAATTTTTTTAAATTTAAAAATAATCAATTTTGGCCTTAAAAAACCAACTCTGGAAAATATTAACCAAGCTTTATAAGTGATTTACATAGTGTTTTTCCACTTTAATGCTGACTTTCAGTATGTCAACGTCAAAATTAAAGCGTTTTTTTATGCTGAAAAACTAAATTAAATATTTTTGATTACTGTGACTACCAGAATGTTGACTTTTTATTTAAACATGGGTTTTTTTCTATTCTTTAATAATAAACTAGCTCTAAATTACTTTCTATACTTCTATAAACTATTTAATTAATAATAAAATTTAAAACAACTGATTATTATTTAATTTTATTCATGTTTCAACTGTTTATTCTTACTTTATGAACTATACTCTAATTATTGTAGGACAAATCTTCCAAGAAGGCACAAAATAACCCCAAGTCAACCAAGAAAGTACCCAAAGCCTCTGGAAAGGCCCAAAGTCCCTACCCCAACAAAAAACCAGCCAAAGAACCCTCAACAAAACAGAAGATAAAGGAGAAGACCCCAGACTCTGGAAGCAAAGAGCCCTCCCCGCCCTCTCCTCTTCTCCAAGCTGGTACCAATCAGAAGGAGATGAGGTTCCACTAAACAAGCAAGGAAGAAAGAAGATACCCAAGAGTCCAGAACCCCAGCCAAGCCCAGATGAATCAAGCTCAAAGGAATCAAGTCCCAAGGAATCAAGCTCATCCCAGTCCAGAAAGCGCAAGAATCCAACTACAGATAATTCCCCTCCACTGCCCAACAAATCTGCACCTCCATCCTCATCATCAAGTATCAATAAAGAAGATCCTGATGATTACCTGTCTGACTATCATTCAGCACTGATTGGCTCATGGGATCCCCTAAAGGTTCACAATATATGTAACGTCAAAGGAGGGTTTAAGCTCCCAAAGAAGTTCCCTTGGTTTTTCCCTCTAATGTCTGTCAAAGGAGGTGCAAGTTTAGTCTGTGATGGCTATGTTTTCAATTGCAACAATCTGAATAAAGCAGGAAGAAGCAAGCATTATGTATGTGAAGATAGAAGCTGTGCTACCAGAATTAATACAGAAGAATGGGATAAAGTCACTAGTGAAAAAGGCGAGCACACATGCAATGCTCCAATAAATCTTATTGAAAAGCTTCTAAAGTGGTACCTCTACCAAATGGTCCCAGTCTCCAAAGATGTCAAGGCTTCTGATCTGGCAGTTAAGTCCACCACACACCTAAGTAATGAGAACCTGGAGCTCATCCCTGACCGCAACCAGTTAGTGAAGTACATATGTGACAAACACCGTGACCTATTCCCCCATAAGAAATCAGCCATGGTTCAAGGAGAGTTAGTATTGACAGAGGAGTTAAAGATGTTCAATGGTGATGAGGTATTCCTTTTAAATGATGATGGTCCTACAGCAGAGGCAAGAATTATATGCTATGCTACACAACAGAACCTGGAGCAGTTGAGGGATTCAGAGACCTGGTTATGTGATGGTACCTTTGCAGTATGCCCCCGCCTTTTTACCAACTATGGGTTGTACATTCCCTCATTTAAGGCAAGGTGCTCCCATTTGCCTACTTTCTGCTTCCTGGGGCAACAGAAGAGATCTACACAAGGGCCTTTAAAATCCTTCAGGAGGGCATCAAAGCCCTGGCCATAACACTAGAGCCAATCCAAATGATGATGAAAAGGATGAAGCCACCCTTGCTGCAGAACAAGAAGTTCATGATAAAGCACTTGGCCCCTCAACTATAATCATGAACTATGAAACTGCCCAGTATAACGCTTTTGTAAATACCTTTGATGAAGAGGTACAGGGGTGTTTTTTTTTCATTATTGACAGGCTGTCAACAGGCAACTAAAGGGTCTACCTGAGCTCAGCAAGCTCCACCGTCTATATAGATCAGGAAAGTGCAAGTTCTTAATTCAGCAGTTTGTAGCACTAGCCTTTGTAAAGCCAGAGCATGCTGGACAAGCCTTTGAGCTCCTATGCCAGGATCCATATGCCAAGAAACATGATGGTGTCTTCTACCCTTTCATTGAATATTATGAACCACAGTGGATTGGACGTAAGGTCACTAAGCGCCGGAGCAAGCCCAGAGCCAAAGCCAACTGGAACTGCTACCAGGAAGTTTTTAAGGATAAGATGAAAATGAATTCATCTTTGGAGGGCTGGCATAAGCATATCAAGTCCTCCTTTGGAATCAAGCCCAGATACAACACCTTCTATGAGCACCTCAAAGTCCAACAGGGGAAGACTGCTGCATCCATCAGAGATATTGAGAACCACCCATCTAAGAAGAAGAGAACCACCAAAGAGAAACAATATCAAGAGAAGATCAAGGACGTTGTCAAGGCCAAATATAAGCTTTCAGAGATTGGGGAATACATCAAGAAGATTGCCACAGTTCTTAATGGCAACCAGGTGATCACAGTCTAGCTTTTCATTAAATTTATTGAGTATTGTCTAATTTTTTATATAGTTCTTATATATTAAGTATAATATTTTTAAATAAATAGTTATTCTAAATAAACCATTAATCTTTTATGATACTGCTTTTATAAAATCATTGGTTTTTATTGATAGTTTGATGCTTTAGATTGTATTACATGGCCTATATTGGCATTTTACTATTAAATTATATGTTTTTTATAGTTTTCAATATAAAAAACTTTGTATTACTGTTTCTGATTGCTATATTTTGCTATAATATGTGAAATTTTATGTAGTACCTTTTTGTATATTGAATTTTTTTGTTTTTATAAGTGGGAAAAATTTATTATAGTAAAGATAGCTAATTTCATAGTAAAATAAAACAAAAATGTATTTTTATGAATTTTTTTAATGTTAATGTATAATTTTTTATGGACTTTTTAAAATCTATGTTGTCACATTACCCTAAAAAGTATCTTGAAGCTTAATTTTTATTAAGTAAAATGTTCAGGAAACAGGTTTCTGCTTATTAAAAAAGTGTCAATATTTAGTAGTCTGCATGAGTCAAAACTTAATTCTGACTTTTCAATGCTGTTGACATTAAAGTATTTTTAATTCTGATTATTGACATATAGTAAGTCAACTTGCAGAATGAGTTAATTCTGGCAGTTGCCATTAAAATGCTTCAAAACTCAAACCAGGCGCCACTGCGGCGCCTAGCAATTTCCCCAGGCGGCGCCCCAGCGCCTGAGAAAATTTGATAGCGGCGCTTCTCAAATCCACTAGGACGTGCGGTGGCGCTTCTAACCCAATAAATTTGCCAACATGGCGCTTTAACCCAAATTCAGGGGGTTTTCCCATAGTTATACTTAACCATACCTCTTGACACAGTCAAGGCAATTAACTACTATAATTAAATCCTCATTAATTATATTAGCTCATGTTTATTAATTAATCTTCCTGATTAACTAACCTGTTTTGAGATGCCTAGTCTCCAAGATTGATTCAGCCAATCTTGCCTCAATTATTTTAGTTAGCCTAACCTAACTGGCCATCCATATTCTGTTCTTTTATTAAACATAGATATCCAGTTTCTAGGAACCTTTACCTCAAGAATTCCAAACAAACCTATCTATATGCAATAAACAGCAAAAACAGAATACATTTATATTTTGGAGCATTTATTTGGCTAAATACTCAGCAGTGACTGTAGTATGGTCACATAAACCCTCAAATTTTGGGTTAAAAGCGCCCTCACGCCACCTAATTGATTTTTAAAGCGCCAAGGCGCTGCCCAGTGAATGTTTCAGGCGCTGGGGCGCTGCCTGGAAAAGTTCCTGGGTACCGCAGTGGCGCCTGGTTTAAATTTTGAAGTGTTTTAATGGTTTTTTAACGTGAAACCCATTAAATGCTAAAAAACAGCTAAATGTAAACAATAGTACTTATGCATTCAGGATTGATCAGCTGGTTCCCAGTTGAAATAAGGATAGCTTGGATCAGGAATACATATATTCCACAGGGGTTTGGTGCCAGAAGTCTGGAATGCTTCAAGTCAAAGCAATACATTTCCACTGAAAGAATCAGGTGATTCTGGAATGTATTAGGGAATATTCTTATAGGTTAAGAGTGTGAAGATCTTTTTGGTAAAGATCTGGATTAGATGACGCTGTTATGTCATAAACCATGTGATAGGAATCCAGGTGTGATTCTGGAACCAGAGGGGTTTTCAGCTGAATGTACCCCAATTGGTATATAATGGAAACATGATAATAATTAATAAAAATGATACTTATGTGTGATGATGGTTGCTTTCCCCTCAATCTTTTTATGATTTGTGTTTTTGGCTTTTAACTGAAATAAGACTACCATGGAATGAAAGAGATGGTCTGCAGCTAAGACTATGAAAAGCAAAAAATGTGGAAGTAATTACCAGATGGTAATGAGTTTAACGCCAAGATTACTTGCCTGGAATCCAAGCTCATCAAAGCTTACATAAAGGATTCCCCGTCAAACCGTAAAAGAGTCAGACCAGGATAATGAAGAAGCAAGTATGAATTTCCTGGATCTGTCACACCAAGGGTTTTTTCTGGCTTTAATAAATAAATTCACTACCACTAAGTTAAAAAAGTTTAAAAGAATGAATAACTTCCTTGGTATTTATTATCCAAGCGCTGTACAAGAAGAGCAGTATAATCAAAGGTGCAAGAATTTTCACTATAGCCAGACCCCAAATGAAGAGTGAACAAGAATGAAATAAGATTTGAAGCTTTTCCAGGGGCAAGAGCTTCTCTAAAGTAAATTTTAAGTGTTTTTCTAGGATTTCTACACTTCTAAAGATGAGAAGACACAATCAGAATTGATGGCTCATGGTACTGATGCTAGGATGTTGTTGTGAAAAGTCTTGAAAGAGTTTGTGTGCTTGCAAGATAATCATAATGCTCTGGTTTTAGAACTCATTTGCTTGAAGAATGTCTTTCCAACTTATTCAGCTCCTGGCTTTGACCCAGGATACACTTTGATGGTCTCTGAAGATCAGGTGTACCACAGATTGAGAACTGAAGGGTGAATTTCTTGTATATATATGACAATCTTTTTTTAGAAGCTCACCTTTATCATGGCTTAAATCTTTCAAAAATGTAAAGTTATGGATTAGAAAATATTAATTTAATTATGTTAATAATAAGCAAATTTCTTTGTGCATTGGTTGATGTAAAGTATTATTGACAAATTGTATGGGTTGAACCAACCATCAGACAGTCATAATCTAGAAATGGTCTGGGATGAGAATAGTATTTGGTAAAATCAATAATAAATTATAATCATGAGTAGATAGAAATTCTTTCTTAATCTTTCTACTGCTTAGATAAGCTAAGAGACATATCAATTTAGAATATTAATAGAAAGATTCAATATTCTTTATAAAGGTAAAAGAATCAGATTTTAAAGAGGATAATTGAAGCAAATATTAAAGAAAAGATAATCTATTGTTTATTTTTTAGCTATCAAGCATAGATAGTTGGGCTATATGAGGAGAGAGATGTTATTGACAGAGTCTGGGTGCACTTTCATCTCATGGAGCTTGAAGTGACATATTTCTTCTTCAACCTCTATGAATTCTTTTGGACTAAAATAAAGGGGTTTGACTGCTTTCCTTGAATATTCTTCAGAGTTATAAGTCTCATAGACAACAACATCCTCACTGAAGCGGAATACTTTTTTGGCAGAGGGAGATTTAGGAATTTTTGAGGAGCTTTCAAATGAGTTACATGTTCATTTACGTATTTTCTTTCCAGAGGCAGAAGATGAACAAATAGATTGAGAAGAAGAGGATCCTAATTCAGGTGAAGGCAGGGCTATGGCAGGGGCAGATATAGCAGATGAGCTTATGGATTGAGAAGAGGAGGGCTTCAATTCAGTTGATGATAGGTCTATAGTGGGAGCAGATGCAGTACAGCGGATACAGCTTTTAAGCACAGGCTTTTCTGATAATACTTGGGAGGTTTGGTCTGAATGGATGGGCAGAGATTCATTGCTGGAGTCAAAGCTAGACTTCCAGTCATAATATACATTAAACACACTCTCTTCTAAGCGGACAACAATAGGGGGGCAAACTTTACATCAAAGCTGGGTTCTTTTTCTTCAGAGGCTGGATATGTTTGGAGCAAATACTTATCTGGCAGTAATTGGGAGGTTTGGTCTGGATGAATGGGCTGAGATTTATTGCTGGAGTCAAAGCTTGACTTGGTGTTGGCATTGGATATAAAATCACTTTCATTCAAGCAGACAACAGTAGGGGAGCTCAATGCGGCATCAAAGGTGACTTCATTGTCTTCAGGGGTTGGATAAATAAAGGATAAAAGACTATCCTTGACAGAGGAGCACCACAGTTTTGCACTTTGCATATTGATTTTAGAAGTTATAAGGGGAATTCCTCCCTCTCAGCCTATTTATATTCTTACTGAGCCATACTGGGCCCCTATCCAACCTGAATGCTTCAAATTGGCCAAAAATATTGCAAATTTTTGTAACTTTACCAAGCCACTATTCTTTTGATTTCAAGACTAATCTTTATTCCATATTTGAACTAAACATGTCACAGTAAGTTTGATTATCTAAAACTAAGTTACCACATCACTACTATACTAGCTGTTAATTGGTCAAAAATATACCCAGTGTTTTTTTGGCTAAATAGAAAGCTCAAACAACAGAATAGGATGTGTTGTATTTTATTTAAATTGGTGGAGTGTGGCCTAAATTATGTAGTAATGAGAATTTAAGCCACTTGGACTTTAACAAGGTTCTATTTAACAGCTTGATTTCCAAAGAGTGGTTCAGCTCTTCCAATTTACCAAAGTGGCTTATCTATGTAGATTACCCAGCTGCAGTGTAGATTATCCAACTCCAGAATGTTTGGATTAAAATTGGAAGAGGAGAAACCAATTGTTTAAAATACTATTGTATGATTGGTTGTTTGACCTCTATGCTGAGGATTGACTTGACTGGAGAGGAATGAGCTTGATCAGTTTAAGGAGATCAGATTCAGATTAGATTTATGAATGTTAGTTTAGGTAGGAGATAGTTGGCTTGCACATTTTAAAATGATTGTTTTGAAGTGAAACAACATAATATCCCACCTGGATGCACCACCTGATCCAAGTGGCTGCAAATCATTGAGATAGTTGATTTATCACCTAATCCAAGTGGATGCAGATTGTTTCAGAATCAGTGGATGCATCACCTGATCCAAGTGGATACAGATTGTTTCGGAGTAAACCTTGCTTGCCACAGCCTCATCCCAAAAGAACATCAGTGGAGTAAAAATACTATGGTAAAATTATAATTCAACATAAAGATTTTCATGAAATTTAGAGGACGTAGATCAATTTTTCAGATGATTCCGATCACAATAGCACCAAACATGATAGCTCTAGCTACTCTAGATGCCGAGATACAGCCAAGTGCTGGAAACCGGGCTCGTGTCATAATCAAAGGCTCAAACTTGAATTATTTAAATTCACTTTTAATATAAACTAAAAAAACTAAAATCATTTATCTCTGTGAATACTAAGCCGATCTTAAAATTCAACAGCTTATTTTAAAGCTATAGATCAGTGCTTTATTTTAATATAATTTGGGAAATCAAATAATAAAAATTTAAAATTATTCTTAGCTTTGCAAAAAAATTATTAGTAATACACTATTTATCTAGATTAATATTTTATATTTATACTTTGAATATGTAATTATGTTTTAAAAGAATGCAATGCACTTTAACTTTTAGGAAAGCATTTTTAAATAAGACTTTTAAATCAAATTTGTGATAAATAATCACAACTTTTAATCCAATAAAATACACTCAATCAATATTAAGTTTAGCTTTATATCTGTCCTTTGACAGGGTAAAGACCCATATAAAATAAATACATATATTTCTTAACATTCTGATATTGGGGCAGGAAGATATTATTTAACTTAATTTTCAGTTGACTACTTTTCCGTCAATTTTGAACCACCTACTGTAGAATTAAACCCTGTTTGGCAAAATATAGAATATTGAATCCAACATACTTAGGTTGGGACCATAAATGTGATTTGGCTTTTATCTCCATCAAAGTAATTTAAAGGTATTTTATTTAGTTAGAAATAATGTAAGATCTTGTAGACACATTGCAAGTTTCAAGTTGTGGCTACATATTCCAAGTGATCAGAATGAACTGATAGGAATATGGAATTAATTGTTCAAATCTACAAACTGTTTTTATTGGGGCAGGAAGATACAGTAGTTTTCAAACCTGTTGATTTAAACATATATTAGTCAATTTAGAACGCATAGGTTCAGTCAAAAACAAATTTCAACTTGTTAGATCTAAATAGAAGATAATTCCACGGAAAATGTGCGCTATTTGGTAAAAATGTCCAGTCATTCAACAACCTACTCAAACTGGGGACAAATGTATAATACTTCAACAACAAGTGTACCAAACACTAGAACATATGAGTTTCAGTCACAGAACACATCTACTATGTTTACTATGTTTTTTGTGAACGCATAGAACTCAGTCACAAAAATTACAAACTTGATCCAATAACAAACCCCAATAGCAACTAAAACAGACAACAAGAATATCAAATATCAAAACAAATGAGTGAATCTATAATACTGTTACCAGCTAGTCCTAAATAAGGATGTGATCTAGAAAATGAAAAGGAAATAAATATTCTGAGTGTCTGTTTTGGGATTAGAATTAATAAAAATATCAAATTTATCCAAATATACAAGTAACAGTGCACATTTACGACCAAAAATAATTAATATAGAAATCTAAAACCTAATTTGAAATAAACAGTAGTGACTACAAGCCTTTAGGCTACTATATATGGACAGATAAAAATTAAAATAAATAAATTATAAAGATAAACTGATTTTTATTTTATTTTATTTTATTTTTATACCAAAATGAACACATCCCAACAACAGAGCCAAGGAGCCAAAGGAGTACATTGCAAATGTGGACACCCTTGTAGGTCAAAAATCAAGTTAGTGCAACACAAGTGCCTACTAAGGAAGGAGACAGGAGAGGAGAGTTCAATAGTGAGGTTGCACTGACACAACCAGCTCAAGAGGCACAGAGTGCAAGGACACAGAGCATAAATTCCAGGTTCCAGAAGCTGACCAGAAAATGCACCAAGGTCATCATCATCAAAACGGTAAATGACGTAACCACCAAGAGGGTGTCCTATGTATACAACCCTATAAACCGCCACAATGGTGTTACAGCTACTATCATAGAGAAGGTGAAGCCAGTCCTTGACACCACATACAGACTTATGTGAGTGATAACAAAGGGGAAGATGACAACAAGCAGCCAAAGTATTTCCAAACCACTGATTGGCAGCAGGTTCTTAAAAAGGTTTCTTCATTTTAAAGTCAAGTGCCTATGCCCTGTGTTGTGGCTGAGCCCGCAGAGTCTGTGCCTGCCTCCAAAAAGCCCAAGTATCATATTATCCCCAATGCCACCTGCAAGACCTTTAACAGACTTATGGAGAGGAGCCAGACTACAAGAAAGCCCCTGTCACAAGTGACAAGTTCCTGCTAACTATGCATGTGATAAAATCCAAGCTATGGGATTCAAATCCCAATACCCTGAGGGCTGCCAGCCTTCAGGCCCATCTGCCCAGCCATCTTCTTTTTCCTGGGCTCAAAGGGGAATGTTGTGAATACCACTATTCACCATGTTTCAATTTCGCCTTCAGTGGGCCATTTTGAAGATGAATCTCTTGCTTTTGCTTTTGCCTCTCAAAATGAGTTGATGAATGAATCAGGAAGTACAATTTTTTGGTTTCTTGATCCTGTGCAACTCACTCACCCCACTCATGCTGGTGGCAAGTGATCCTACCGTCCTGGTAGTGTTTTGTGGTATTCAAAACCACTATATATTCCATTTTGTATTAATCAATAAAATCTAAGTTCTATTCACATTTTTGTCTTTGTGTCTTCTGTACTTCTGCGCCTCTCTCTAGCCACAACTAGTAGAGATTATTCTTCCAGGGCCGCAAGGTAAACACATAGCCTTCCCTGTCATCTAACTGAGACTTAGTACAAATCCAATCCTAAGGTTAGGATTTCCCGTTGTGTGTCTGTGCCGCGCCTCAGAATACAACAAAAATGGTGCTCACTACAGGGGCTGTAAGACCCTCGGTTAACCCTTTTGTATTCACATTTTCAGGTCCTTTGCCTCTGCCTATACAAGAGCCAACTTTTCCTGAAATTACTAGCCCTCCTATTGAGGAAGATATTGCCAACTTGCCTATTGTTCCTGCTGCACTGAACCTCAGGAATGGTCCCCGCCTAGTTTCTTACCCCATGGGTACCCCTGACTTAGAAAAAGTCATGTTGGTAGCCCTTGGGATAGCCCATGAAGGAGCCATCCCTTGCCTTCAGCTGCAGTTCAGTTGGGCTGAATACTACAAATTAATTTTGGCTCCTCAATTTCCACAACATCTCCTCTCAGCGGCTGGCTCTATTGAGCACTTACTATTGTCCTTTGTGCAGCCTGCCTTGGCCCACCATCAAACGGTGTTGGGGCTCCATGTCCAAGAAATCTCATCTCTACAAGCAGCAGTTACTCATCACTGGGACCAGTTTGCTGCCTACCAACAGTTGATTCCCTGTTTTCCTTGGTATCTGACAATCAGCGCAACTCTGTTACCTCCCAGACCTGTTTGGCTAATTCTATCAAAAAAATGCGCCAGTCCATCCCCAAATACGTGAGAGAGTGTCTACACAAGTTTCACCAGCTAGAACAACCCTGGAAAACTCAAGTAGGTTCCACCTTAAATGCTTATCTCACCAACTTCAAACAACTCATGCAACAGCTCAATGCATTCAGCACGTATTCCTTTGAGCAACTACAGCAGGTAGTGGACTTTGCTGTTAACGGCCTTAATAAACTCAGTGCGGTGTTTGATAAAGAAAGAGCTGCCACCGCTGCTGCTATAGCCAAACTCCAGAGTCAAGTGAATGAATTAGCTACGCCCAAGCCAGATGTTTCGTCCTTTCCCTCTTCTGATGATTTGGCAGATTGAGAGCAAAGAATATGGGATGCTATTCAAGAGCTATGTACGGCTACTTGCAGTCAAGGACGTCCTGCTGAGGCTCCTCAACCTGACCCCCAGGTGCTTGAATTGACTTCTCAAGTTGCAGAGCTACAGCAAGAACTTGCCGCCCTATGTGAAATGATGACAACTGATGCTAGTCCAGTTGGGGTTGATGATGAAGATGGCTGCTGCCCTGGCTTACCAGGAGCTCCTTGAATCCAATGAGCTAGGGAACTAATTGCCCTAGCTAACAAGGTGGATCAATTGAAGCAGGACCATAATGAACTGGATAGAGAGGTACAAGAGATGAATGACGTGATCACCTCTGTGAATTATAGGTTTGCCCCTTGCCTCTCAGTGGGGCCATCCCTTACTTCTTGACTGGCTGAGCTCTTCACAATAGTGACCACCCAAGGTCAACGCTTAGATGCTACTGCACAACAGACCACTTAAGCTGTTGATACGGGTTCCCGCGCTGTTGAGACCCTGTCTACCCTTGAAGAGAGTGTTTGTCAGCTATGGGCTAGACAGCCCCCCTCTGAGTCCAAGGCAGAGTTTCCCTGCGTATAAACATACTTGATAGTAACAATGGTGGCCCAACTCCCAAAGCACACTTCAAGCCTACCTTTAAGCAAGTCTTTGATCCCAAAACCTCGACCATTGCAGCTTTCTTAACTATCTACAAAACTGCCATGAGACAAGCATCAGACAAAGTTAAGAAAGAACATATTCTGACCTGTCTACACCTGACTTGCCAGGAGGTGGTGGTTCCTGAACTACCCACCATTGAGACGTGGGAAGATATGAAGCAGCTTCTGATTGACAAGTTTGGTGGTGACCTTAGCCTGGAAGTAAAGAAGGACGCCTTCATGCATATTGCTTTCAAGCCTAAAAAGACGCTAGCTGAGCTTGCAGACAGATTCTACATGGAAGGACAGCAACTGATAACAAGCAGAAAGTTGACAGCCCATGAAGCCTAAATGGCTTGTGCTCAAGGTTAACCAACTTCTGTGCCTTCACTTCAAAGCCCATAAGGCTATGCTTTCCTCCATGAAGAGCATAAAGACGTTGTTGCAGGATATGCACCTTACACATTATGGAGCAGTTGTTAGGAAAGGTTGAGCTGCTTCTAACTCTGGTTCATCTTCTTGTGGTCCTTGCATTCTTACCATGGACTCACAAAATCCTCCTTAACACCAAGGTTGCCACAACTGTGGTCAGACAGGTCATTATTCTCAAGTCTGCACCAACCCGCAGGTTGAAGAGGCTGATCCAAAAGAGCAGGCAGGAAAAGAGCAGTCAACCTAGAGGCAAAGACACTCTCAGTTGACAATTCTTCCCAGTCTCTTTCAATCCCTCCCTCTATATATGACTCTGAGCCTGCTGATAATGAGGCTCCTCCTATCCTCCTATTGTTCCACAATATCTCTGACAACTCTGACCTGGATGACTCTGATACTGACGACGCTGATGCATATGAGTACTCTGTTCTGGCTATTCCTGAAACCATTACAGTCCCCTATAAATTGTGCTCAGGAAAGACTACAACTACCACTAAGCCTTTGCCTGAAGCCAAAGAAATTGTCTCTTGCCCTTACCTCACTCAGGCTAAGAGGTCCCCCGTGCTAGTGAAGTTGACAGAAGAAGCTGCTGAGGTTGCTGACGCTGTCTTCAAGAATGTATATGTTTTGCTCCCTCTCCAGACTGTTTATAAGGTGTTCCCAGGATTATGATGCATGATTGAGATTTGGGATAAGGAAATAGCAGAGGCTCAAGATATCTTGGCTGTCCTTTCACCCTTTGGTTGCACTACCACTCAAGTAGAGATATCCATTCAAAAATTGAAGATCAAGGCTGTTCTAGATACTGGATTGCCAGTCAACATTGTCTCCTCCAAGCTTGTAAAGAAACTCAAACTTGCCCCTGACCTTAATTATCACCAGTTGTATGGCACGGCTGGACTGTCTATGACCCGCGCCATAGGGGCGTACTCTGCTCTACCCATGCAGTTTGGCAAGCTTCTCCTAGCTGCGCCAGCAGTTGTCTTGGAAAACGAGAGTTACAATCTCTTAGTTGGCACCCAGTTACTTAAGGAATATAACAGGATAATTAACTTAAAAGATAGTTACCTCTCTATTCTGGGATATGAAGTCCCTCTGATCTTTGAAGAGCCAGTTAAAGTTCCTGGGAAGCAGCTCAAGACATGTGCCTTGGAATATCCCACTGGGGTTTTCAACCTCAAATATTGCACCCACTCTTCAAACATGAAATGTCCACCCATGGCTTGTCCTGCGTCTGAAGGGATCCCTCTCCTAGCCACATCTTCTGTCACCATCCCACCTGGCTCCATGGCCATCCTATACTCCCAGATATCATATGAACTACCTGAATAAACCTTCTTGGAGTTGTACTCTCCCCCCTTGTTAGGACACAACAAACCTTATCTCTGTCCTGGGATCCTAGATGTCTCCCATAAGGACCCTGTTCAATTGTTGGTAGCCAACCTGACTGCGCTCCCCATGACTGTGTCTAGGGGGCAGGCCGTTGGATATGGCAAGTTGTTGAGCACTCCTGATGTCCTGTCTCTTCATCCCTTTGGCACATTCCAAGATTTTAACCTACCTGAGGATGAAGCCCAAGTCTTATCCTTGTTCACTGCGCAAGACTTTCCACAGCTGTCCCTGGTTCAACAGAAAGAGGTGCTAGACTTGCTAGACCAATTTTCCAACATCTTTGCAAAGGACAGTACCAACTATGGGTTAGACAAAGGCGTTATTCATCAGATTAACACTGGCAACGCTCCTCCCTTCCGTGCTAAACCATATCACTGCAGCCATGTAGAGGACGCCCAGGTATCTAAAGAGCTCAAACAACTGTTGGACGCTGGGCTGCTGGCACCTTCCCAAAGCCCTTGGGCATCCCTGCTACTCATCTTATAGAATAAAGATGGGGGGTCATTGTATTGTGATGGACTACCACTGATTGAACTCTTTGACCAATAAGGATGTGTACCCCTTGCTGTGTATTGATGATGCTCTCTGACATCTTGGAGGCTCTAAGTTTTTCTCCGCAATGAATCTGGCATCTGGATATTGGCAAGTTGACCTATTGCCTGAGGATTGCCAAAAAGCTGCACTCATTACCTCTGAAGGGCTTTTTGAGCCTACTTGCATGCCGCAGGGACTCTGCAACGCCCCAGCCACCTTCCAAAGGGCCATAGACTCCATCCTCTGTGACTTGAAATTGTCGTGCGTCCTAGTATACTTGGATGATATAACAGTTTTCAGCGCTACCTTCACCAATCACCTGGCTAATCTCAAAGAGGTGTTTATAAAGATTTGAGAAGCTGGCCTTAAGCCAAAACCTTCTAAGTGCGCCTTCTTCAGAGAACGTCTTGAACTATTGGGCCATGAAGTAACCCAGACCAGGATTTGCCCAATGACTAAGAAGGTTGAAGCCATCAACAAAATGCTTCTGCCCACCAACCTGCAAGAGGCACAAGTCTTTCTAGGGATGATGGGCTACTATAGACAGTTTATCCCTGACTTTGCCAATACTAGTGAACCTCTAGTCCAGCTGTTACGTAATGTCTCTTTTGAATGGACTGCAGTCAGCAGCAAGCCTTTGAGACCCTTAATCAAAAACTCAAAGAGGCGCCAATCCTAGTGTATCCTGATTATGATAAGGAGTCCATCCTGTACACCGACGCTAGCAATCTTGCTATTGGAGCTATTCTGACCCAACTAGACAACAAGGGTGTAGACCATCCTGTGGCTTACACTTCCTGAGCGCTAAACAAACATGAGAAGAACTATAGTGTAACAGAGAAGGAGTGTCTTGCTGTGTTGCATGCAGTCAAGCTGTTTTGTCACTACATATATGGTACCCACTTCACAGTTTTCATTGACCACGCTTTGCTTAAGTGTTTTCAACAGCTTAAGGAGCCTGAAAGGCGCCTAGCTAGATGGGCTCTACGTCTGCAAGGATACAACTTCACTGTGCTCTATTGCCCTAGGATTCAACACCAGAACGCTGATGGGCTCTTCAGAATGCCCATTCTTGCTTTGCATCCTGCAGAGGCTGATTGGTTATACAAACTAATTGGGTACCCTTCTTCTTGGGAAAGTGAGACAGAAGAGGTACAACTGGCCTTGTCCAAGCTATCCAAAGATACCCTCATACGCAACAATCAGCTCTTCAAGAAGATACGAGACCAGTATCTGCCTTATGTACGACCCAGTCTTTGCCTCTTGTTGGTGTCGCAAGCTCATAAAGAGACTGGGCATGGAGGTATTGCCAAGACCTTTGAATGGCTTCAAAAGAATTACTTCTGAGGGAACCTTTGCCTGCTGATCCCAGACGTTGTAGCTAGCTGCCACAACTGCCAGCTTCAGAGGCCTCAAGCTGCTGCCCAAAAGATCAAATTAGTTCCCCCACAACATGCCTTTCACACTATCAGCATTGACACAGTAGGTCCTCTCCCCTGCTCACGTTCTGGGTGTCTATTTATTCTGATTGCTGTTGATCACTTCAGCAAGTGGGTAGAGGCTTGCCCTACAAAAGACATCATAGCTAAGACAGCTGCTGCTTTCCTGTTACAAGATGTTTTCTACTGCCATGGCTGTCCTCAAGTGTTGCTCTGAAATAATGGGACTAACTTTAATGCCAAGCTGGTAACCTCTGTTGTCAAAGCTTTGGGATCACACCAGTCCTTCTCTACCCCCTATAATCCTTCTATCAATGGGGCAGTTGGGTGTGCAAATTCAACACTGGTCTCTATCATGAGTAAGCTCACCTACTCTGATGCTTCCAACTGTGACAGAAATCACTGGATAATAGGAAGCCATTTCTAAATGATGGGGAATTACCACCCAAATCCACATAAAATTGATGATTAACCACTAACGCGGCTTTAAATATCTTTTTGTGAAATTTCCAATTGAAACTCCAGGATTAAGTAGAACAATCAATCCTAATCAGAGTAAACCAAGATAAATGACCTGGGAAAGCATCAATGCATCTTCAGCGTAGAATTCTGAGCATTGAGAAGTGACACAATTTTCATCTTCCAGTATGGGGGGAGGAGCTACAAAATTGGCTGGCATGAAATTAACATTTTGCAGCGCCAACGACAAAGTTCCGGATGCTAGACCCCATCTTCCTGAAATGATTCTGTTCAGAATCAGATTGTACGGGATATACCGCAACAACCCAAGCACATGATGCATTTTAAAATTTAAAATTAGAACTTGGGATAATTGATTTTTATTGAGTAAATTTAGAAGGTCTCAACTCTTAGAGTTGAAACAGGGAAAATTATTCAATATATATCAGAAAAATTGACTAAGCAATACCACCTGAATTTTGATCTCCTATTTCTTTGGCATCTTCAAGCAAGTATCTAGTCCAGGTTGCAAAGAACCCTTGTGTGACAAGTTTCTGACAACCATGCCAATTAATGAGCTTATATCAGGTGACCCTCATATTTCGTCAATTTATCAACGTCAGTTTAGAAGAGGGAGCTGGTTGCAGCTGGCAAACTGGAGCAGCTGTGACCCATTTTTGATTGACTGTTTGGTTTAAATCCGTTAACTTGGTCAATTTTGATATAGGTTTTCTGGCCTTCTGTGCCTTCTTACTTGGACGGACAATACCCGGCATTATGAAACCTACTGTGACACCAACTGGGACCTATACTTACCTATGCTCTCTTTGCATACTATCTTAGCAAACATTGTGTCACTGGATACTCCCCTTTTGCTATGCTGTATGGGCAAGAGGCTACTACCCCATTGCTATTGGGCCCCCCTGCATACCTCAGATAAGGCCATGAATCCTGACAATCACATTAAGGATCTAGTCAACCACATAATTGATATACAGGCCACTGCCTACACTTCTGCATACAAGACTAAGATGCTTGAGCTTTCTCCTGATAATTCTGGACACTCCCCCTGCCTGAATTTGATGTTGGTGTCCATGTACTTTACTACCAACACAGAGTAGGTGGTTGCGCACATAAGTTGGACTCTCTGTGGATTGGCACTTTAGAAGTGACCTTTAAACAAGGGTACAAATAAACTGTAAAGCTCCTCTCCAGTGGCTGTCCTTTTGCTCAAGTGCACGCAAAGTTCCTTTGTAAATACCACCCCCCTAAGGCCAATATAGGGGAGGGCAATGTTGTGAATACCACTATTCACAATGTTTCAATTTTGCCTTCAGTGGGCCATTTCAAAGACAAATCTCTTGCTTTTGCTTTTGCCTCTCAAAATGAGTTGATGACTGAATCAGGAAGTACAATTGTTTGGTTTCTTGATACTGCGCAACTCACTTGCCCCACTCATGCTGGTGGCAAGTGATCCTACCGTCCTGGTAGTGTTTTGTGGTATTCAAAACCACTATATATTCCATTTTGTATTAATCAATAAAATCTAAGTTCTATTCACATTTTTGTCTTTGTGTCTTCTGTACTTCTGCGCCTCTCTCTAGCCACAACTAGTAGAGATTATTTTTCCAGGGCCGCAAGGTAAACACATAGCCTTTCCTGTCATTTAACCAAGACTTAGTATGAATCCAATCCTAAGGTCAGGATTTCCCGTTGTGTGTCTGTGCCGCGCCTCAGAACACAACAGGGAAATTTGATTTTCCCCATTCCAACACAACAAGGGAGAGACCCTTTGAGCAGGACGCCACCAATGATTTCCAACCCATAGAAGACAGTATCCCCCAGCCCAGAAAGGTTTGTAAAAGTTTCTCCATGGTGGATGGGTATACTTATACCCTTGGCCGCCAGGAAGTTGCCCATTGCCATTCTTGCAATAAAGTGACATGAACTTTTGGTTCAACCAGGTTATTCCATTTTTGATTTTAGTTCTTTTTCATTTGCAGTCTACCTCCTGCGGTTCTTTACTTCACAATCACCAATCCCAAGAAACCGCAGACCAATCACCCAAACTATATTATCCACCAGGAGCTCCCTTTGGCCCAGTACATTTCACCAAATACCCACCCAACCTGGTGTATTTGGAATTCACCCTAGAGGAAATCCTGATCTACAACCCAGAAGCCAGAGCTAGAGAGAAGGAAACCATTGGCAGAGAAGGAACCCAATTCACCATACATCCCTTGCTGTTCTGCAACAAGTACAACTACTTGCCTGCCTACCTAGTTTCAATGACATCACCTCTTACCCTGCAGCCCAACCGCCCACAGGAATCTGTTGCAACCAATGAATCCACCTCCACTCAGATATTTGGGGTGATGTACATCACCCTCACTGGCCTTATTGATTCAATGGTGCCCACCAGCAGACCCTGGGCTCTTGTGGGCAAATTGTTATCCTATATTGTAAAGTTAGCCCATATCATGTGGTGGGTCCTCCCTGCAGGACCCATGGGCCGTCCGCCCGTGAGTTCTCAAGAAACCCCTGCAGGCTGAATTGCTGACAACCCAGACCTTATTTTTAAGAATTCAGGAAAAGAAAGGCGGGCTTAGGTGCCTCCAAACATGAGCTTGGTAATTCAGAGAATAATAATGAGAGAATGAGACTTTGATCTGGAAAGGCCTTGAAGTAATACAGAAAAAGTGCAAGTAAACCAGTGGAGCCACATGTACAGGAAATTGATGTCTTTTGTCCAGCTTTACCTGAGGAAAGTCCAGATGTCTCTCCAGATACACAGATATTGGATTTTTGCTTGGGTATGAAGGAGGATGAGGAAATTACCTGGAAGCCTGTACAGGTCCAGTTGAGCATGGATCAGCTCAAAGAAGTGAAATGGCATAAAAAAGTGGCCCAAAGCATGCCAGCATTATTGGTAGCCAAACCTTTTGTGTGTGCATTGCAAGGGGTTATCCTCCTAGATATTTGCTTGATGGTATTTCTACAAAGGCAGTATACAATCCAGGACGTGCTGGAGTAGCAGTATCAAAGAACTTTGTCCAAAAACATGGCATGGATCCATCAAGATTGGTCACATTGACTTTACCTTCCACAGATGGGGTTACCACTATTGAACAAGATGTGTTTGATGAGGTGATGATAAAATGGAAAAATACCAGGGCTAAAAATTCCACCTTATTTTTTTTGGTAGCAGGATTCAATGTTCTGCTTGGTATGACTTGGATTATTGAGGCTGAGGTGTGCCTGGATGCTGTCAAGAATATCTTGGTCCATGAGGGAGTTGAGTACACTTATCAACAGCTGACAATTCTGCCATCTCCAGAAGATGTTCAGTCAGTGGTAATCTATGTGGAGGAACATTGCTCAATTCCACTGAAGGGAATTGACTAGTTGAAGCCGGTAGTTTTCAATTGTGGAACACAGGGAGGACAAGTTATCCCTGAATTACCCCGTCATATATCCTCAAACGTGGCAATATTTGAGAATGGGTCAAATGGCAAATTCCTCAAGTCCTGGAATCTGTTCAACACTTTTGCAGTTCCTGTGGACATACAGCAAGGTCAGCAAATTGGAGTGTGGATGCTGGTAGTTGGAGAAGTCACAACAAATAAACTTATTATCTCTTACGTTTGTGTGCCGTTCAATAATTTAACCCATATACTATGTCCAGATGAAGCACCAGGAGCACCGTTATATACCCTGGTGTGGAAATGGAGTAATTATTTTTTGTTGGAAAAATATGATGTGGGAAGAACAGGCCCACCCTATGTCAGAAACATTGACTGGGAAGCCCTACAAAGAGTATGTACCCTATTGTAGTTCTGCTACAGTTGCTGCAATCAGAGAAGAGGTGGAGAAAATGCAAAGGGCCAACCTGATTGGGGAAAGTATCAGTACTTAATCTTCTTTGATGGTCTGTGTCCCAAAACCAGATAAGAATATACTTGTGTGTATTGATTTCCAAATGGTGAATAAGGATATTATAAACAATGCCTACCCAATGCATAGAATTGAAGACCAGCTGGACGCAATGGCTAGATCTTCCTGGTTCACTACTTTAGAACCAACTAAGGGTTATCATCAATTTTTAATTGATGAGTAGTCCAAGGAGGTCAAAGAATTCTCTACACAAAATGATCTATATCAATAGAAAGTCTTGCCATTGGGAATGAAGACAGCAGGTGCTGTATTTCAGCGGGTGATGGACCAGATTATGGTGGAATTACAGACTAGATGTGTCTCAGTATATATAAATGATATTACTGTATATAGCCCTACCTGGGAAAAACATCTAGAGGATCTTGATGAAGTATTTTGCAGCATTGAGAAAGCAAAGTTGAAGATTAGTGTATCTAAGACTAAGCTTGCCTGTCAAGAGGTCAAGGTGTTAGGGCATATTGTGAATTCTCAAGGGATTAAGCCAAGTCCTGAGAGAGTTACTCCGTTGTTAGACATGAGAGTGTTGCAGTCTGTCTGAGAGGTTTGAGGCTTTATGAGGTCAATGAATTTTTACCAGAGATTCATACCTAATTACTCTGCTCTTGGAGAGCCCTTGTTTGTGTTAATAAGTGTTGTATTTCTCCTTAGATTTGGTAGTTGCTTAGCTTAACTCAAAATACAATTTTTCTATTACTAAAGATTAGGTCTAGATAAGTATCTGCCTAATGTGTATAATAAAGTTGAAGTATGTAATATTGATCATTTATTCAATAATCAAGAATGGAGTTTTATAGCTAAGGAAAATTAGATGAGAGACACAGAACGTCAGGATCCTCTGATCACAGCCTTGTCTCCTCTACTCTTAGCCCACTATTAAACTAACAATCAACTGATCATTAGTTAATAGGAACATAGGTTACAACTTAGTTGATCATTTGACCTTGCTATCATCCAGGCCAATAGTTCTATTTTTCCATTGTTCAGTGAGCTTGATGGATCAAATGCGTGACTACAGTGATGGCTAGTTTATAACTAATCACTTCACAACAATAAGGAAGAACACACAATGTTTTGGGGACAAGAGCAAGAGTCAAATTTCTTGGAAAAAAAGAAACTCTCAGAATTCCCCATACTAAGATTCCCCAATTGGTCAAAACCTTTCTACATTGAAACAGATGCACATTGTGAGAGAGGGGTGCTAAAATAACTAAGTTTGGATCTCATCCTGGGGGAAGAAAATACCAGGACACCATCCAGTGCTGGACTGGTATGGCTGCTCAAAGAGGCGTTCACAACAAGGACACAGAGGACAATTGGGGGAAGTATGAGTCTAAACACATCAAGGTGATTCCACCAAGCAGCCAAGGAGTACACTTGGGAGCATGCTCATGGGAAAGAAACTCCTCATCAGTAGCAGGGGGCTTCTCTTCCACAAGGGGGAAAGGCTTGGGGAGGTCCAATTTCTGAGGGGCTTGGAGACCAGGGTTATGAGAAAACGCTTCAAGGTCATTGCACATGAGGCTCTTGACAAGATTCTCACTAGTGATAAGAAGGTCTTGAACGCTCCCAGAATATTATCAAACAAACTCAGGAGATGAGTAGGATTGTCTCCCACCTGGTGGAGGGAGGAGGAGAGCCAATTCCATAGGTCAGGGATGGTGGTCCAAATCAGCACCAACATTGGTGTCAAGGTGAACACCACAAACCTTAGAAGGGAGGCCAGCACTAATTACAGAGAAAATTGTTTTTAATGCTCTTTTTGAAAAAACAAGCCAAAGTTATTATGTAAACAGGTATGAAAACAAGAATTTGGAATGTTTAAAACAATAGAGGGAACGGCAAGATCAAGAAATACACTTTTGAATAGACAGAAGAAGAGTCCAAAGGCGCAAAGACAAGCTGAGGCAACAACAAAGCAAACAAAAGATGAAAACAAACTTAAAATAGGTAATTATAGTATTTTCTATACTAATTGTTGAATTTGAGTAAATTTTTTGAAATCCAAGGTGGCAAGGAATAACATATATACTAACTTTAAGTCTAGGAGCTTTGAGGAAAGTGCTGTAAATTAAAGGGCAGGTTATAAGGTAAGATAAGACTAACACTTTTACTAACAACAAAATAAGAAACCAGGACACAAAAAATAGGCCTTTGTCTTCAAAATAAGTAAAGTTTTGAAAAGATCAAACTTTTAATGAAAATAATGAGCATGCAGGGGAATAGAAAACCCTGTCTTTCTTAAAGGTAGAATGTGAATTAAAAGAGTCATCTGACTCAGGGATGGAATATAATTGGTTCACAGAGAAATTTTTCAGAGAAGAATCCAAAGGGTTGGAGAGTTTCTTATTAATTTCCAATCCCACTCCTGATTGATCATTGCCTATGAAGTAGTCCAGGGTATCATTTAAACCAATTGGATTAGAGTTTACATATTTAACTGTAGCGCAACCTGATTGATTACCCTTGATTTTTTTTAAATGGGGGCAAAACCACAAAAACAAATAATCCAGATTAATTAGGGATTCTTCCCAGGTGGGGACATAAATATGATCTTTGGTGGTTACTGCCTGAGAAGGGTACACCAGTACAAATCTCTTGTTAATTGTATGATCTAAATCCTCAAGAGAATTAAGGGGTTTAGCTTGATTTTGAGCAGAATTCTTGAGCGCCAAGGGAAGATAGTCCTATCCAGGGCTAATGGGGGAGTGACTTTACACAAGTTTAACAGGTCTTGGTGCTGTTCTTAACCAAGAAAAATAGTCAAATTTATCCCAACATCACATTGTGTATGGTTCTAAGACATTGGGGAAAACTCAAAGGAAATACTTTGCTACTGAACGTGAAGGGTTGGCAATAGTATGGGCAGTGTAACATTTTAGGATGTATATTCTAGGAATGCTGTTTATTATTATCACTGACCATACAGAGTTAAGAGATATTCAAACAAAGGAGACCTTACAAGGATGAATGCAACTGTATGCAGAGAAGCTATCTGGATATGATTACAATATCATTTACCACCCAGGGTTAGAAAGTCAGATTCCTGACTTATTTTCCAGAGCACTGTTGGTCTATAGAGAAATTGAGATGCAAGAAGCCCAGGAACCTCTATCAAGGAATAGGATTTATGTAGAAAAATCCAAGCGTCTACAAGTGGTCAGAGATCTCCATATGCAATGGGGAGATCACCTCAATATGAGAAGTTATGGCAAGCGGTGAAAGCTCGGTACTGGTGGTCAGAGATGAGAGCTACAGTCCTTCAGATTTTGCAAGAATGTGATATTTGCTCTAAATTCTCAGTGGCAAAGTCCAAGGTGCAGCTCAAATCAGTGATGTCACATTATTTTTTTTGAGTTGTTCTCAATGGATACAGCTCATATTACGTTAACAAGTGGTTGAAAAGAATACTTTGTGGTGGCTGTTGATTATTTTACAAAACGGGTAGAAGTTTGAGCACTGACCAAGGAAACAAGAGTTGCAATTGCTAAATTTCTCTGGGAAGAAATAATAGCACGGCATGGTTGTCCTGAGAAGATTCTCACCAATAATGGACCACCCTATGTAGGGCCAGCGTTAACCAAGGAATGCTTAAAATGGGGCATTTCTAAGTTAGCCTCAGCCCCATATCATCCCAAGACAAATGGTTTAGCTGAAAGAACTATTGGAACATAAAAGCACATCATGGAGAAATTGGCTGATGGAGCCACAATTAATTGGAAGAATCACCTGGCAATGAGTGTCATTGTCATGCCCTGCGCCAAAGGGCAGGCTTCTTAGATACTTTATTTTATTTTTTGGTTTTAATTAATCTTTCTTTTATTTTTTAAATATTTGAAATTTTAAGTTAAATTATTAATAATTAAGTATTCTAAGTTAATTATCTTGTTTTTATGTCAATTTGAGTTTGAATTGCTGTTGTTGTTGCTGTTGTCTTCCTTATTTTTTAGCCTAGATATATTTATACTTTAAAGTTAGAAGATTTTTAATTCTATCTTACCTTTCAAAACTCCTGCTTACATTGTTGCTGCTTCCCCAGTTTTTCACGTTACTGATCAGCAGTCAATACTGGCTTCTGTTTCCCCTTTTCTTCAGGTTCTTTTGCAGATATCTCCAGTTGCTCCTTTTTCTTGGCTGGTTCCCCCAGGCCTATCAATCTGCAACTGAAAATGCCTTTTTCTATAAATAAAAGATCTTTTGAAGAGTAGGCTTTAAGCCAAAATTCTAAGTGATTTATACCCTTCAATTCTTTATCAAATTTTAACTTGAGATCTTAGTTTTTAAAAATTTGTACATTTTTATTAATTCATTTTAAAGCTTAGTCTTTTCTTTTCTTGAATAAATGGAAGTTGTAAAATAACAAGCCTTAGGCTTGCTGTATCCATTATTTACCCTTAAGGAGTCTTTTAATAGTTATATGTACCAGTTTACTGATGGAGAGTATCCAAATATTGACATTCCCTTAGTTACCAATTGTTGACTATTAAACACCTTGTTTTATCTTCTTTGCTTAGGGTTCTTAAACTCTATCACTCCTTTTGTAACCCAGTATAGGTTTTTAGCAGGATTCTGTAAAATCATATTACAGACATTTCCTACCTTTTTATACCTTCTGAATCTTAATCCTAATGATTTACACACTTAAGTTTATAACCTTGAACCACTATGGGCAAGACCTTACAGTCATGGCATACTGTCAAATGCCTCGTGATACTACTGGGTTTTCTTTGTTTTGGATGTTGTATGGTTGGGAAACTACAATAAGCACTGAGGTTGGTCAATGGGAGTTCATGGAAAAGAATTCCTATGAAGAAACCATAGAAGAACACACAGTTGAGATGCAGAAGTTATTTGCCAAGGCAAGGAGTAAAGGAGAGCGCCTTACATTCCCACCACACAACAAGGGGACACAATACTGCATTACCACCACACCTTAGGTCATATCAAAGGATATAACTTCTTTGAAATCATGGTGTATAAAGTTTGGTAGCCCTATATGTGCCAGGATATCCTGGATCTCCTTGAGATGTTTGTTTTATTTAAAAAAAACATGTACAAACCTGCCCTTCCCAATTCAGTCTTATTGATCAAGGCCATGGAGCCCTTTAAACAATGAACTCTCAACATTGTGAGGCCCCTGCTTGAAGATAAATTAGGCAAGAAGTACATAATCACGGCTATTGACTACTTTACCTGGTGGCCAGTGGCATGGACAGCCACCAATCACACCACCATTACTATCACTTGGTTCATTGACAAGGAGATTGTGGCACGCTTTGGATGTCCCAAGAGTCTCATCACTGATGAGGGTCCTGAACTTCTAGGTAATGTGATGAAAGCATACTGTGCCAAGAACGCCCTTAAACAAGTGATCATAACACCATACCATCCTCAGGCCAATGAATGTGTAGAGCTCCTAAATGGCTCCCTGGTGCAGCTAATTGCCAAACTCTTGCAGGAGCACCCAAATACCGCCTGGACTGAAAATCTCCCCACTGCTCTACTTATCTTACAAGCCAGAATCAATTGTGGTATGGGGTTCAGACCCAGCGCTCTGGTCTTTGGGTCTTCTGATGGTTTGACAGGGGTAGAACAAGGGAGATTATGGTCCACTGTTTCCAAGAAGCCTCTCCTTGTAACTACTCCCTCCCTGAGTCAATGGGGCGCCAAAGCTTGCAACATAGAGCAGGAGCAGATCAAGGGGGGACTAAACACCTCAAGGCAAGGTACACTGTGAGTGATTCTGTCTATGCCCTTAATCTTAACTCTGAAAAGCTCAAACCCAACCACCTTGGGCCCTTCAAGATAGCTACTGCCTACAACAATCACAAGTATCAACTTGAAAATGCCCAAGGAAACACCAAAACCCTCCATCATGATTGCTTGTGCCCCTGCCATGCCATTCCTGCACAAAACCTTGTAGAGAATTTAGAAAATTCATGCTTTCTTTTTCATTATCCTGGTCTGACTCTTTTGTAGTTTGACAGGAAATCTTTTATGTGAGCTTTAATGAGCTTGGATTCCAGGCAAGCAATCTTGGTGTTAAACTTGTTGCCATCTGGTGATCACTTCCACATTTTCCACTTCCCATAGTCTTAGCTGCAGATCATCTATCTCATTCCATGATAGTCTTCTTTCATTTAAAAGCCAAAAAGACAAAGCATAAAAATATTGAGGGAAAAAGTGTTGAATTTGACAGAATATATATTTTATTAGAGTGTTACTGTTTTTGCTTATATATCATTTAGGGTATAATTGGCTAGAAACCCCTCCAGTTCTGGAATCACACCTGGATTCTTATAATGTGATCTATGACACAACAGCGTCATTCAATCAAGACCTTTACTAAAAATATCTTCACACTCTTAACCTGTAAGAATGTGCCCTAATACATTACAGAATCACCTGATTCCTTCTGGGGAATTTTTTTGTTTTGTCTTGAAGCATTACAGACTTCCAGCGCCAAACCCCTATAGAATATATGGGTCATTATTTTTCTTGTTATGTCTAAGTGCTGGACTGATTATTTTATAACTTAATTACATTATTCATATTCAAATTATTCAGAAAGGTTAAAATACAATTAATGTCAAATCTTTAATTGATCTTGGGCTTAGATATTTTTTTAAAAAAAATAATTTATCAATTTTAGAATTGAAAGTTACACCTTATAATATTGCTGGAAATATCTTAAGTGCTACTAAAAACTACAAGCCAAGAATCAAATATATGAGTTGCATGGGAGAGTAATAGAAGCCCTAAAGTTATAAAGGCTATTACCCTATCTTTGGCTCATCATAATTATTATTAGTTTGTTTCAGAAAAAAAGGTTGTTGTTTTTGAAAGAATGATAACTCTATTTAAAATACACCCTCTAGTAAGCTGCCCTAATTCATGAACTTGCCCTAGTGCACCACTAGCATCTTCTGATATTTTTGTTTCTCTGGTATCATCACATGATTTCAAATGATAAGTTATCTCAGAATATTCTGAGAAACTTTCAAATGTTAAAGGTGAAGTATACAACTTCCCATCTTTCATCAAATATGAAAGATTAATGCACAGATTTTTAACTTTGAGCTCTTTCCTTATAGGCCTAACTTTTCTCTCATAAATATAAAATAATGGCTTTTGAGAAATGCTTGAGCCTGATAGCGCTGATTTATATAATTCTTTTCTTTATTCCTATTGCTCAAAAATATTTTTTATATCATTTATATTCTTAATGTAAAGATGATTCTCTTTCTTTTAATATTTTTGATACTACACCAAAGTGACCATCAACAATGCTTTTTCCATGACATTCTAAAAATCTATTGTATTTAATAGACCCTTTAATGTATTGTGGTGCCTCTTTAAATAGATAATATAAGAATTCATAGGATCTAAAATGGTTTCCATTATCAGTCCATACTTTGATAATATTTTTTAAAACTTTCTGATTTAAGAAGACTTATTAGACATTCACCTGAAAACAAAGAATCATGAGACAATATTTGAATAAAAAATCATGGTATTCATATTTAACTTTATTGTTTTTTAAATACCAATGCAAACCCCAATAAAGAAATAGGTCTTTTGGAATAAAAACATTTATTAGTTTCAATTGGACCACCACCAACTTTTAAATTTGCCTTAAAATCTATAACTATAATATATGATTAATTATCTAATTCATTGATATCTTTCTTATATTCCCTATTTTGATGAGCATAAAAGTCTTGGTGCTTATTAATAGCTTTTAAGTCACTGTTTATAGATTATGGCAATAATAAGTTTTTACTTTCACATTATTCTTTTCTTTTTTCTAAGGATTATTTTAAGTTACAAATATTACACATATCAGTTTGTTTTTTTACTCTTTATTATTGTTGTAACTGTGTTGTTTTAGCAGAGATATAAGGGGAAATATTTAGAAACTAGATAATATTATTTATTTAGAGATAGTTATTATATAGTCATTGTGACTCGTGGATAACAGGAACATGATAGTGTTGATCACACAGTGGGATGATGAAGGGGGTTGAGAAATCACCCTGGCTTTTTGACTTGACAATTCAGCCATCAATCTTATTGATTGGAATTTGGAAAGATATTCAGAATAAATTGATGTTTGGCTCAGATGCTGATGCACTGGCCAAATTTGGTGGCACTAAGGCTGAACCGCTCCAAGAATTAAGATTGATCTTTTCTGACCCAAAATCAATGGACCAGTCTGCCTTAATCCAATCCAAATCAAGTATCCCCCTTTGATCAATCCAGCAGTGCAGCAGCACAACCCTAAAATATCCAAGTGCTCCATTGGAGCTGAAAAATTGACCAATAATGCATTTTCAGGTGCTCATCCAAATTATCATAACCACAATAGTGGTAAATCTATGGTTTACCCCAGTTCTGCCTACATTGGCTGGGGTTGAACCATAAAAACTCCTTGATATATTTTTCATGTGATATTTTATTATACTCTACAATGGAGTAGATCCCACCCATAGGACATGGGATGGATGGACTGGTTTTCAGGAAGAAAGCCACAATAGCAGCATGACATTACAGCTGGCATCACGCTTACCTTAGGATAAGGTCAGGAGCAGAAATGATGCAATAACAATAACTACGTGATGAAGCATTGGGCAAGATGCCTTTTGAGATAATACTGTTCAATAAAACCCCAATACTTAGGCCAGCTCAGCCCTAGGATTCTTGGGTTAACTGCCCATGAGATAGCAATCCTATAAAAGGATATTTTTCTGAAAATAACAAAAATTCAACTCTTGCTCTCTTCAATTATACTCTTCCTTAAGGTTTGTCTGCGTTTATAGAAAGTAAGACTGTGTTTTGGTCTGCCTAGATAAGAAAAAGGTATTTTGAAGTTAGTAACTGTGTATTGACATCCTTAATCCTCAAACAAGGAACCAATACTTTCTTCCCTTAAAGCAAACCAACCAAATCTCCTCTTTCCAAAGACAAGATTTGGTGCTCACTACAGGGGGTACAAATCAATACACATACCCCTCCTTCAAAAAGTAAAATGTCCCAAGAGCCTATGGATACCACACTAGCCCCCAAGCCCATTTGTTGTACCTATAGTTCCTTTTCCAATGTGGCTGCCCCAGTGGAATCTATGACTCCTTCTGTCAATGGTATTACTATTAGCAATCACGCTATGGTACTTTACCAAGCTCTATTAACTCTACCCTATGACAGAGTGGCACAGGTCTCTCAATCCCTCCTATATGGCTACCAAGCCAGTCTAACTGGTAATGTGGACTCAGCCTGCTCTCTGTTTTATTGAGCCCATAATCAAGATGACCTCTTCCTGGAATACAAACACCTCAGAGCAATCACTACGGCAACATTTATGAGCCAGAATCTGGACCTTCCATACATCAAGGAATAAATTGCAAAATTCCTTTTGCTCACAACTTGTACTTCCCAAATGGTTATCTCTTGGCAACAGATTGTATTGCAAGACCTTGCTATACATGCAGAGAATGCATCAAATAATTATGCCAAACTGCTCTGCCAATTAGAGATCTCTTTCACTGAAGCCCATGAGGCTATTATGGCTAACCAACGTCATTTGGGTTAGACTCAGTTCAGACCAGAAACCCTGACTTGGGAATTGGATAGAAACCTCCCTGGAATCATTGAAACCAACCTTTGGGACCATGGCCTGACCACTGTGTTGCAACTGAACCAATGATAGTTCAGTACTTGGAATTGGGGAAGACAACAGTCCAATAGGAAAGATCAGAATAATAAGAATAAGGTATTGTTTATTGTAGGATATTGTGATTAATATACTAAATGGGGAAGCCACAAGGCCACAAGGGGGTGGCATAGTGGGGAATTCCATGTAGGGTTTGGAGCCAAGGAATAACTTGTGCGGGGATCAGCGGGTCAAATTGGTAACACTCCTAATTAGGATGAAGTGCCTACCATTTGACCTCATCAGCAGATCCATTCATAATGTTAGATACGTCAAGGGGCAACTCATCAAGCGCCCCCTGTGTATCATAATATACATTAGCAGGCGAGGTTCAAAACTCAGTTGCAACACCCCCCTTGCCCCTGCTTGTTGTCAAACACCAGGACTGGAGTCTGCAGAAGGTCTGGGAAGGTCTGCACAAACAAACTTTGTGTGAGGATGGCACGGCAGGGGCGCAAGCAATTGTGGTGAAGTTTCTTGGTGTTTCCCTGGGCATCCTCAAGTTGGTAGGTGTGGTTGTCATAGACAGCAGCTACCTTGAAGGGCCCTAGGTAGTTGGGTTCTAATTTGGCAGAATTGGGATTGAGGGTGTAGACGGGGTCACCTACGGCGTATCTAGCTTCAAGGTGTTTTGTCCCCCCTGCAATCTGCTTGTGTTTGATCTCCCAGGCTTTGGCGCGCCATTGGTCTAGGGAGGGAGTTGGCACTAAGGAGGGTTTGTCGGGAACCTTGGACTGTAGTTTCCCCTGTTCAACCCCTATCAGACCGTCAGGTGTTCCAAAGGCCAGGGTGTTAGGACTGAACCCAGTGCCCCTGTTGATTCTTGCTTGCAGGATAAGTAGGGCGGTGGGAAGATGTTCAGTCCACGCAGTATTAGGGTGCTCTTGTGAGAGCTTGGCAATCAGTTGAACTAGGGAGCTGTTTAACTGTTCCACGCGCCCGTTGGCTTGCGGATGGTAGGTGATTGTGACTATATGCTGGAGCGCGTTCTTGACACAGTATGCTTTCACAACGTGTCCAACAAGTTTGGGCCCGCCATCTGTGATGAGATGCTTGGGTTGCCCAAAGCAAGCCACAATCTCCTTGCCAATAAAGCGGGTAACAGTGGTGGCGGTGTGGTTGGTTGTGGCCCAGGCCACTGGCCAACACATGAAATAGTCAATAGTGGTGATAATATACTTCTTACCCTGTCTGTCTTTGGGAAGCGGTCCCACAATGTCAAGGGCCCACTGTTTGAAGGGTTCCATAGCCTTGATGGGTAGGACAGACTTAGGAAGTGCAGGTTTGGACGTATTCTTTTCACACAATACACATGTCTCAAGGAGGTCCAAGATGTCTTGGCGCATGCACGGCCACCAAACCTTACGTTTCATGATCTCAAAGAGGTTACACCCTCTTATGTGACTCAAGGTTTGGTGGTAGTGTAAGATGGTGTCTCCTTGTTGTGTGGTGGGAATATAAGGCGTCTTCTCACCTGTCTCTACTTGGCGGTAGACGTTTCCAGCATCAATGGTGAACTGACTTTTGTTATCCTTCAGCTTGGAAATGGTGACCAAGTTAAGGCCCTTGTAGCAGGTTGCCTCAGGGCACAGGTAGAGCATGGGCCAGTCTGGGTCCAGACCGTTGTCCCCAGTGATGGACGCTACATAGAGTTGTGAAAGAGTGTTGGCTGTAACAAGTTCCTTTCCAGGCTTATATTTGATGCGTAATTGATAGGGGGATAGACATTCAACCCATCCTGCTTGGCAGCGTGTCAGATGGAACTGCATGTTGAAATACTGGAGTGACTTATGGTCCATCAGAACGCAGGGTGGGAAGGTTGCACCTTCTAAGTAACAGCGCCACTTCTCAACGCAGTGTACAATGACTGCCAGCTCTTTATTGTGGATGGGATAACATTGTTTCAAGTCAGTGAGCTTCTGGGATTCATATGCTACAGGGAGGAAGATGCCATCGTCAGTTTCTACCCTTAGAATTCCCCCTATGGCCCTGTCAGAGGCGTCAGTCTTGAGTTTGTACTGTCGGTTTTGGTTGGGGAACTGCAGTACTGGTGCCGTTGTGAGCCTTTGCTTCAACCTTTCAAAGGCTTGGTCTCTGGCAGGGGTCCAATGGAAGCGCTGTTTGGTATTGAGGAGCTCAGTAAGAGGTGCAATTAATTCTCTGCAATTGGGGATGAACTTGTGTACATAGGCAACCATGCCCAAGAATGTTTGCACTTGGCCCACATCAGTGGGGGGGCGGCATGCTAGTGATTGCCTTGATTTTGGAAAGATTGGGCTTTATCCCTTGGGCAGAGATGGTGTGCCCAAGGAATAGTAACTCTGACTTGAGAAACTCACATTTGGAGGGTTTAGCTTTTAGCTGGTTTTTCCAAAGGGTGTTGAGGACAGCACAGAGGTGTTGGAGGTGTGTGGTTTGATCTTGACTGAAGACAATAATGTTGTCAAGGTACACCACCACACACTTTCCAATCATTTCCTCAAAGGCTTTGTTCATCAACATGGCGAAGGAGGAGGGAGCGTTAGTCATTACAAAGTTCATGACATGGCACTCAAACAACCCGTAGTGTGTGCAGAAGGCAGTTTTTGCCTCATCCCCTGGTGCAATGCAGACCTGGTTGTACCCTGCAGTGAGATCAATCTTGCTAAAGACCTTTGCGCCTGCAAGTGTATCAAACAGGTTGTCAATCAGCGGCAGGGGGTATTTATTTTTAACTGTCACCTCATTTAGGGCGTGGTAGTCTGTGACCAGGCAAAGAGACCCATCCTTCTTAGCTACAAAGAAGACCACTGCCCTGTATGGAGAGAGCAAGGGGCAAATGAATCCCTTATCAATAGCGTCCACAAGGTGCTGGCGGAGGGTTTCATCTTTCTTTGGTGTGAGACAGTATAATGGTTGTGCTTTAGGTAACAATCCTTGAAGTTGTACAGCGTGCTGGATCTCCCGGGGTAGAGGTAGTTGTTTGAGTGTTTTAATAAATACGTCCTTGTACTCCTCCAGGAGTGCAGCTAGCTCTGATGGTGGTGATGTTGACAAGGGAGGGGCTGCAGATGGTTCTGCACGGATAACTTTGACTGAACATTGGTTAAAGTCTAGTTTCCCCCCTTTGAAATTGTATGAGCCTGTTTCTGTCATTCTGACAAACACAGTGTCATGTAGTAGTTTGTTCATTTCCATGGGGTAAATCTGAAAACCCACCCCATTTCTATTGAGGGTGATGACAGAGGTATCCCAGTCAATGTAAGGGCGGTTATGCTGGAGCCAGTCAAGACCAGCAATTATGTTGTGGCTGAGGCCTGCCATGATTGGCCCAGAAAGCTTAACCTGGACGTTCCCCATTCTTATGGAGAAGGGTACTGTCTTGTGGGTGATGGCAATTCTGCGGGAATCAGCTACACGTACTGCTTTGAATCTGCTGGGTAGTTGGTCTAATTGTTGGGAGTCAGCAAACACCTGGTCTACCATGGTGTGATCAGCCCTGGTGTCTACCAGTAACTTGTGGGTGTTCCCACAGAAACAGAAGGGATAGGACAAGTGTGTTACTTTATTTGCGGAATGAGAAGCTTGCAACACAGGGTTGTTGCTATGGACCTGAAAGACGTCTAGGGTTTCAACCTTGTGAAGATTGTAGTTGTGGGAGTTCTTTGCAAGCAAGGGCTGAGAGGGTGGGTCAGTTGGGGTTGTAAGGCCTCTTGTTGTTACAACCCCCAGGCTTTTCCCTGGTCCTTGATTAGCACTAGCTGGAGTTCCCCCTTACGGGGGCGTTTAGCTGCACCTTCCTGCTGTTTAGTTGGCAACAGCCCACTTGACCTTGACCATTGCTAGGTGCAGGATGTGGTTGGGGTGGAGTATTGTTGGTGCGGAAGAAGCCCATTGAATCCTGGTTACTGGCCTCTACAATGGCTTTATAACAGTTTTCACTAGAGGTGCAGCGGCCTACAGGAACCCACTTGCAAATATGGGGTTTTAACCCATTGACAATGAGAGTGAGCAACATGGCGTTCCCATTGGTCACTGCTTTGGGGGCAGCAGCAAGGGCTTGTTGCCACGTGGCACAATACTCAGGGACAGAACCAGTCTGCTTGATGGCTAGGAGGGGAGTCACCAAGATAATGGGGGAGAAAGTTTTGCTATACCGGGACTTGGCGGCATCTCAAAATGTTGCCCAGGTGACGTCAAACTCCTGGCTGGCTCAGTTGGTGAACCACACGGCAGCGGGCCCTGTAAGGCGGCCAGATGCAGTGGCAACCCACATGGACTCGGGAACCTGACAGATATGGAGGCGCGTTTCAGTGGACTGGAGCCAACTGACAATGTCAGCTCCTTTGACACCGCCAGTGAAGGACTCTAGTTGGAGGTTGAGCATAAGTTGCAACAGATCTGACTGTGGTGGGGTGACGCTAGCGTCACGCTGCCTGAGGCGGAGCTGATTGTATACGCTGGTAAGAACTAACTGATCTTGATAGATGACATATCCTTTGGGAATGTCCCCCTTGGGGATTGGAAAGAACATCTCTTGTTGTGGAGTAGCCATGCAGCCCGTACTCCGTCCTTTATTGGGGGCATTTTGTTTTTGAAATAGGTCGGAACCTACTTCTGCTACCACTGTTGTAACTGAACTAATGATAGTTCAGTACTTGGAATTGGGGAAGACAACAGTCCAATAGGAAAGGACAGAATAATAAGAATAAGGTATTGTTTATTGTAGGATATTGTGATTAATATACTAAATGGGAAAGCCACAAGGCCACAAGGGGGTGGCATAGTGGGGAGTTTCATGTAGGGTTTGGAGCCAAGGAATAACTTGTGCGGGGATCAGCGGGTCAAATTGGTAACACTCCTAATAAGGATGAAGTGCCCACCATTTGACCTTGCCAGCAGATCCATTCATAACGTTAGATACGTCAAGGGGCAACTCATTGAGCGTTCCCTGTGTATTGTAAGATACATTAGCAGGCAAGGTTTGAACCTTGGTTGCAACAACTGAATGGATTGAAGCATGAAACCGTCACTGTTGCCAGTTCAAAGAGTCCATGGCCACATCTTCCACTCCTGTAATTGGTCCAACTTCACACAAAATAAGGGAAATACAAGACAAAGTGGAAATGATACAAACTGCCATTAGCCACGTCACCACTTTGGCCATGTTTGATGGTCAACAAATCCACATTACTGCCCTTCAGACTGATGTGGATGATGTCATGAATTCTAACAAAAAATTGTTTGGTCAAATTGCTGAGTTACAGAATCAAGTGGATTTACAACAATAACAGATCAATGATTATCAGTCTGCTCTTGAAATAGCCCAAGAGGAAATTTGGAAATTTCATCAATACAAGGCTAATCAAGCCAGATGGAAAAGCTCCATCATGGATCACATCCAAAGCCTGGAGGACAAGCCAAGCTATATGAACTATAAATGTCACGGTAAGTTCCATAATGCTGGGTATTGTCTGTCCAAGTAAGAAGGCACGGAAGGCCGGAAAACCTGTATTGAAATTGACCAAGTTAACGGATTTAAACCAAACAGTCAATCAAAAATGGGTCACGGCTGCTCCAGTATGCCAGCTGAAACCAGCTCCCCCTTTTAAACTGACCTTGATAAATCAGCGTAATATGAGGGTCACCCAATATAAGCTCATTAATTGGCATGGTTGTCAGAAACTGCTCACACAAGGGTTCTTTGCAACCTGGACTAGATACTTACTTGAAGATGCCAAAGAAATAGGAGATCAAGACTCAGGTGGTATTGCTTAGTCAATTCTTCTGATATATATTAAATAATTTTCCCTGTTTCAACTCTAAGAGTTGAGTCCTCCTAAATTTACTCAATAAAAATCAATTATCCCAAGTTCTAATTTTAAATTTTAAAATGCATCCTGTGCTTGGGTTGTTGCAGTATATCCCGTACAATCTGATTCTGAACAGAATCATTTCAGGAAGATGGGGTCCATCATCTGGAACTTTGTTGTTGGCGCTGCAAAATGTTAATTTCATGCCAGCCAATTTGTAGCTCCTCCCTCCATTCCTGAAGATGAAAATCAGGTCACTTCTCAATGCCCAGAATTCTACGCTGAAGATGAATTGATGCTTTCCCAGGTCATTTATCTTGGTTTAATCTGGTTAGGATTGATTGTTCTACTTAATCCTGGAGTTACAATTGGAAAATTCACAAAAAAATATCTGAAGCTGTGTTGGTGGTTAATCATCAATTCTATGTGGATTTGGGTGGTAATTCCCCATCATTTAGAAATGGCATCATATTATCCAGTTCTTTCTGTCACATTACTCAACTCTTCTATGTCTGAGTTTTTGGAAGCAGTTTGTCATGAATTTGTGTTTCTTTTCTCCTGCTCTGTTGAGATATCTGTGTTTACCATGTTTATTTGCATCAGTTCATTTCTGAGTTTTTAGTTTGGGCTTTTTTAATTTATGGTTTCCATCTCCAGTTGCAGTTGTGGAAACTGGATCCTTTGTTTCCTATTTCTGCTGTGTCATGTCATTTTGGTGCCTGGATTATTTTCCTGCCCCACTCACTGATGAAATTTCGCGTGAAGTTTTGTCAGCATTATCATTTTATTCTGGCTCTAGCCTTAGTCACAAATCCCAAGTTTACCATGTGATGACAAAGGTTTCCAAAGATGCTTGAGAATGGTTGCTGTCCGCAGTGGAGTGCAATCCATGTGTTTTACCTGATAGTGCATCTCTATATCCTTTGTTAAAAAATTTGTGTATATCTATTAAGGAGCTCAAAGTATATTGTAAGCTGTACGCCTTCCGTCAGGGTACAACTCCGCTTTTGGTATTCCTTCCTCAGTTTCTTACCTACTGCCGTACAATTGATGTTCCCAAGGTGAACAAACTCTCAGCGTTGTGGTTAGCAGTTGACCAGACTGCCCAGGATTTGGCGGTTTGGGATTCCCTGTTAACCACAACTGAGGCCCTGGTAAGCCAAATTCTTTCTCTGGTCTCAAATCCGTCCACTTCCAAACAAGGTACGTTGGTAATTGAGGACTAACCCGCGGCGCGCTCTTGGTTTTCTGGTCCTAGTTTGGTGGCAGCTCCTTCCAGCCAAAGTCAGGATTGTTCTTCTTGTAGCTCTTCTCAGCTGCAATTGGCGGTAGTGAATAAACCCGTCCATGTGACTGAAGCCCCCGTGGTGTCTGGTCCTGATAGCTCTTTGGCAATGCTTCAGCATGTCATACCTACCAAGCCTTCTGAGGTTGTGTCCAAAGAGTTGCCTCTTGTGCCCATTGATTGTAACTATCCTGTTCTTCCCGCCGCTGTTCAAGAAATGATTGAGCAATACTTCCAGGAGCATCCTGCCTCCTTAGCCACTGTCTGTACTACCAAGGAGAAGCAAACTCCTGCTGAGATTGCGCCTTTTGCTGCCAATAAATCTACTTCTGGTTACTTCTTGTTTTATGGTAATATAGATAATGATCAAACTATCTATCAGCACTCCATTTTATTGAATACAGGTGCTTCTGAGAACTTCATGAGTGTGGAGACTGCAGACTTGCTACAGCTCAAGTACCACCCAGGAATGCTTTTAGGGGTAGAAACTGTCAAACGTTCCCCTCCTTCCAGCTGAAGAAGCCAGTTACTTTTGTATTTGCAGGTCAGTCCTTTACTGCAAAGTTTTCTGTTTGCTCTACCCTGATGTATCCTATCATTTTGGGAGTGAGTTGGTGGAGAGATCATAATGTATTGACCTTACTGGAAAAAATGAGCTGCAGTTGGAACACTCTTCAGGTGTAACCATTTGTATTCCGCTGTTGGATATGTCTGAATTAGAGCAATCATCACAGACAATACAGTTGGTGCCTATCCCTGTCCCTGCAAGTTTAGATTTACCGGCATGCTTGCAACCCTGGTCTGCGGCATTTGACGCCACCAGAGGCAAGGTCCTTCCCAAGCACACTCAGTTTGACTTTGACTTTAAGGTTACTGTCAATCTGATTTGCATTGCATCTCCTATTTACCCTTTAACCTTGAAGGAAGACGCATTTTAGGAAGAATGGACTTGCAACATGTTGGCAAAAGGCTACATTTTCAAGAAGGCTTTGTCAATCCTCTCTCCGTTATTGTTTGTTCAGAAGTCTGATGGGTCTCTTTGTCCTTGTTCCAATTACAGGAATTCAAATAAAATTACAATTCTGGATCCTTATCCTTTAACCCTCAAAGCACAGATCTCTAGGTGTGTTGAGAAGGCCAAGGTATTCTCAAAATTTGATCTGTTGAATGCTTTCAATCAAATCAGGATTGCAGAAGGAATGGAATGGTTAACAGCATTCAGAACCAAGAAGGGTATCTTCCAGTTCCGCGCAATGCCTTTTGGATTGAGAATGCCCCAGCTTGCTTTCAGCAGTTGATTGATTCAGTCCTGGGAGATCTCCTAGGTGTTTGTGCCATTGAATATATGGATGACATCTTGGTGTTTTCTCTGGATGAGAAGTCCCATAAGGACCACTTGTCACCAGTTGTAGAGCGTATTCTCCAAGCAAACTTGATTATCAAAAGGAGTAAGTGTGAATTCTTTAAACATAAGGTTATCTTTCTGGGTAATATTATCTTTGAGGATGGCCACACCATGCCCCTGACAAGGAAGCTGCGGTTTGAGAGTATGCTACGCCTGTGACAGTATCCCAACTTTGTAGTTTCCTGGGTACATGTACGTTTTTGAAGAAATTCACACCCCACTTGTCTGAGGTGGCCACCCCTTTATATTCAGCTAGTGGAAAGACAACTTTAGTCTGGACGCCTGAGTGTGCAAGTGCCTTCTTAGCAGTCAAGGCTCTTTTGTTGTCCTCACCAGTGTTAAGACATGTGGATCCTGAGCTTCCTTTTGTTGTTTCCACTGATGCATCTAAATACGCTGTGGCTGGTGTGCTGTTGCAAATAACTAGTGACGGGATTGAGAGATCTGTAGGGTATTTCTCCCGGAAGATGGAGGCTTGAGAATGCAACTACATGATTTACGACAAGGAATTGTGGCTGTAGTGGAATTGTTAAAGCATTGGCACCACCATCTCATGTCAGCACAACATTTATTTGTAGTAAGAACTGACCACAATGCTCTTCTATATTATCAACAACCCAGGGTTTTGTTGGGTTGCCAATCCAGATGGCATGGTGATCTGACAAGATACAAGTTCCGCTACAAGTTTATTAAGGGATCTGACAATCACTTGGCCAATGCCCTAAGCAGGAATCCCTCCCATCTCCCAGATGCTAGTATGGACGCCAAGTTTAATACACATACTATGATTCCAGACAAGGCTGTGGTGCTTTTTTTATTGCCTCCACTGGCTACATTGGCTACCATGTCTTTAGCTGAGGGCGCAGACCTGGACTTGTATTCCAAGGTTAAGTTTCTGCAACCTTTTTCCAAAGGTTATGATAGGCTATTGGAGCTAGCATGTGCAAACCCAGTAGGTCAGCCTCAGGGCTATCATAAGATTGGTCCAGTCCTATATCATCAAGGTTGCTTGTGGGTCCCTGAAGGCACTATTTGGGACAAAATCATGGAGGCTAATCATACCTGTCCAACAGCTGGTCATCCAGGGAAAAACAAAACAGTGGAACTTATACGCCGCCAGTTTTCCTGGAAAGGTTTGACTGTGCAGGAGCCGCTTTTGTTTGAGATTGCCTGGTATGTGTTTGATCCAAGGCCAGTTGGAATAAGACTACTGGTTTTTTGGTCCCACTTCAGCCTGCTGCGGGTCCTTGGACGTCTGTGTCAGTGGATTTCATTGGCAAGCTTCCCAATTCCAATGGCTTAACACAATCATGGTAGTAGTTGATTGTTTCACAAATATGGCACACTTTGTACCTTGCTCAACCACAATTACTTCAGTGGAAACCGCTAGGTTATTTGTGAACAGGATCTTCTCTCTACATGGCATCCCAATAGAGATTGTAAGTGACCGTGGTCCTCAATTTATTGCTCAGTTCTGGGAAGCTTTTACTGGAATCTTTGGTATCAAATTGTGCCGCTCTACTGCTTTCCACCCCCAGTCTGAAGGACAAAAGGAGAGGGTAAACCAAAGTTTGGAGGTCTACCTACGTTGCTACACCAATGTGCAACAAGATGACTGGTGTGATAATCTACCCATGACAGAGTTCACATATAATAACGCCCCGCACACGTCAACTCAAGTATTGCCATTTTACGCCAATGTGGGTTACAATCCATCTTCCAACATGGGTCCTTGTTTTGTTAGCAACGTGGAAGCTGCAACTGATCAAGCCGCTGAATTGAAGCAAATTCATCAGGAGCTCCAAGTCACTCTTGCCGCCGCCGTGACAACTTACAAGGAATACACAGATTGCAAGCGCCAGGAAGGTCCAACTTACAGGCCAGGTGATCTAGTCATGGTCAATGCTTGTAATATGAAACTTAAAGTTCCATGTTGTAAATTGGGTCCCAAGCAAGTTGGTCTCCTCAAGGTGGAACGTCAGATTGGTCCCTCCGTCTACTGGCTGGATTTACCTCCTGCTTTCAAGATTTTCCACACCTTCCATGAATGTCTCCTTACTCCCTTCAAAGGAACAGAGATCCCCTCTTCCCAACCCATTCTTGTGGAAGGAGAACCTGAGTATGAGTTAAATTGTATTCTAGCTTCCCGCAAGAATTGTTGCCGTTTGGAATAGTTGGTATCTTGGAAAGGTTATCCTGATTCTGAAAACTCCTGGGTTCCCCACTACAATTGTTCAAATTCCTCTGATCTGATCCACAAGTTCTACAAGCACAATCCCACTGCTATTGGACACCCTGAACTTACCCTTGCCGCAATGAAACTCCCACCTGCCCATAAGAATTTCTCTTTATCCCATCTCCCAGATGATGTATTGTGTCCAGGGCTAAAGCAGAGGGTAATGTCACGGTAAGTTCCATAATGCCGGGTGTTGTCTGTCCAAGTAAGAAGGCACGGAAGGCCGGAAAACCTGTATTAAAATTGACCAAGTTAACAGATTTAAACCAAACAGTCAATCAAAAATGGGTCACAGCTGCTCCAGTATGCCAGCTGAAACCAGCTCCCCCTAGTAAACTGATGTTGATAAATTGACGTAATGAGGGTCACCCAATATAAGCTCATTAATTGGCATGGTTGTCAGAAACTGCTCACACAAGGGTTCTTTGCAACCTGGACTAGATACTTACTTGAAGATGCCAAAGAAATAGGAGATCAAGACTCAGGTGGTATTGCTTAGTCAATTTTTCTGATATATATTAAATAATTTTCCCTGTTTCAACTCTAAGAGTTGAGTCCTCCTAAATTTACTCAATAAAAATCAATTATCCCAAGTTCTAATTTTAAATTTTAAAATGCATCCTGTGCTTGGGTTGTTGCAGTATATCCCGTACAATCTGATTATGAACAGAATCATTTCAGGAAGATGGGGCCCAGCATCTGGAACTTTGTTGTTGGCGCTGCAAAATGTTAATTTCATGCCAGCCAATTTGTAGCTCCTCCCTCCATTCCTGAAGATGAAAATCAGGTCACTTCTCAATGCCCAGAATTCTACGCTGAAGATGAATTGATGCTTTCTCAGGTCATTTATCTTGGTTTAATCTGGTTAGGATTGATTGTTCTACTTAATCCTGGAGTTACATTTGGAAAATTCACAAAAAATATCTGAAGCTGCGTTGGTAGTTAATCATCAATTCTATGTGGATTTGGGTGGTAATTCCCCATCATTTAGAAACAGCATCATATTATCCAGTTATTTCCGTCACAATATTCCTCCTGAGATATTTCAAAGTGAAATGGGTTACAAATCTACTTCAGCCAGTACACCCATGGCATAGCAGCGTCCCATTCCAAACATCATGATGACAATGCTTTCTAATCCAATTACTAGCAGACAGGATCCTCTTTGAAATACACAGTATAGCAATTTGCCTTCTCAAACTTCCTTGCAGACTCCACCTTTACAGAGTACCGGCAAGAGATTCAAGGTTGGTGTACTTCCAAAGTTTGACCTCCAAGGAAATGTACACACCTTTTTGAGACTATGTGAAATGGAAACAATAGGAGCACCAGACACTGAGAAAGCATACCTAATTATTAATCTACTTGATCTTATGAGTAGAGATATAATCATGCCAAGTCTTCCTGCTGGTAATATTACCTACCAAGGCGCCAGAAGTGCCATTCTGAGAGAATTTGGGAGTACTGTTTGCATGATAGAACACAAAGATCTCTTTTCTGATATCAAGTTCAAGACCAATGAGACGCTTTCTGAGTTTGCCAACCAATTTTATCACAAAGCCCAAGTCCTCCTAGGAGCCAGTGCAATGGTGGAACACAATACCAAGTTAGCAATGAAGAACGCTGTAAAGCCTTATCAGGAACTTTATCAGGCAATGAACTCTTTTTGGGTCAAGAGTTTACCATGGTGCATATGCTGGACTATCTCTGCCGTTTAGAAGCAACCCATAATGCACCCAACAAAGAAAAGCCCAGTTATAACTGCCCTGTCAACACTAGCGCACCAGCAGCTTGAAGTACCAAGACACGCCAAACTCAGGAGAGACAAATTCCTCTCACAGATATCACTTGCTACCGCTGTCAAATATAGGTTATTACGCCAAAAAAATGCCCTAATAAACGGAAGGTACATGTGGTCTACCTCCCCGCCATAGAGCAGGAAAAAAAACAAGCTCAGTAGAAGAGGGATATTCTACTGAGCTTGAAATCAACATCCCTCCTGATAAACCAGTTATGCTAGTCTACCCGCCAGTGCTCTGCAACAATGTTGAAATTGCCGCGCTGGCCAACCCTAGTCGCCTTGCCTTGAAAAAATTGAAACAATCACTACTGAGTTATTTGTCAAGGATGAGCCCATTGATCCTCTTTATCAAGTTGTTTCAAATGATGTTTGTGCTGTCTTAACCCAAAGTCAAAAAGCGTCCTTGGAAGAAGAGGGAGAGGTTATAATAGCCCAGCCATACACATAGCAAATTATGAAGATGAATTCAGGTGAACCTCTCCAATCTGAAGATTCCGCCAGTTGGAGAATGTCAGTATTGTGCTGCCTTTCAAAGAAATGGCAAGCCACTACCCCGGTGTTAATTGATTCTTTGATGCAGTTTATGAAAGCATCAAATAATCCTTCAATCCACTTAGCAAATGAAAATTCTAACTATTCTGATTGCACTTATTGCAATATTTTGGTCAACAAAGTCAAGGCCCAAGCCATAATTGACAACAGTGCTCTGGTCAATATAGTGTCCACTACTTTGGTTAAACAACTGAAAATAGCGCCCAATGTAGATTATTGTAAACTATATGGCAATGTGGGACTAGTACTGTGAGAATTGGGGAGGAGGTTAGTAGGAAATAAAACCAAGCTCTCAACCACAATAAAAAATTGCGGTTTCAGCAACAACCAAAAAGGTCATTGGCAACAATTCCAGGGAGGCCAAAGGGGGGAGGAATCAACTGAACACCAAAAGCAACAGAAAAAAACTAATGGCTGGATTAGAATAACATTTTTTTAACTTTATTTGAGTAGAGAATGATGAAGCAAGGTCTTTTACAACTCTTGCATTCATTTAAGGGATGGTATAGAATTGTGGTGGTAGATTGAATGTCACAAACCAATTGACCAATGATATGAGCAGATACAAATGCATTTCTTGAGGCAGGAAGATCTTGCCAAATTTTGTATGGACATAGTCAAAAAGAAAAACTGAACCAACCAACATCAGGAATATGCTTTGGATGCAATTGCCACTGATTTTGGCCGCTCTTGCACATGATATTTAACCAGATGTGTCTCTTAGGTGGGTTAGGCGGGGGCATCTTCAGAATAATTCCAGAATATTTAATTGATGGCCTTTTTTGAGCTTTTAAGTAACCTTTTAGATAAATATTCAAAAATAATTTGGTACAAATTCACAAGCATTTGTCAGGAATTGAAGTGGAGGCCTAAGGGGAGGCGTAACTTTACAAGTACCCACTGTTTCCCAAGGAATGTACAGTGCACTGCCACTATAATTTGAATCTCTTGCAGTATCCTCTCCTGTAATTGTATTTCCTCACAAAGATTTTGACATCCTCATAGGCACTCATTTCATGCAATACTTTGGTGCCAAAATTAACTTTCAAGAAAATGTCTTGGAAATCTTAGGTCAGAAGTTACCCATATACTATACGCTGGATGGTAAAATTACTGAGACTAAAATGTGCAACTACATAAACATTGTGTATCAGGATGTCATCATACCAGTGCAGTTTTACCAAAGTGGAAATAAGATTGCAGTGCCACCTACTCAGATTGAGACAAACAAAAGGAATTCCCTTGAGAGCCTACAAGACTTATGAGATAAACTGGGTGACCAGCATATTCTTGAGACCAAATTAACTCTTGAAATTCCTGAAGGGCTATATGGCAAGATCAAACAGCCATACCAAAGATCTTGTCTGGAACCATCAATATTCCTGGGGATAGTCATCCTGGGTCACAAGGAAATCCAATTGTTAGCAGCTAACCTCACTGCTAATACAGTTCATGTCAAAAAGGAACATGTCATTGCATTTCTCCATCTTTTGCACTCTGAGGAAATTTCCAAATTTGATAATTTTGGCAGTCTAGCTGACATGAGACTACCTGATACCAAACCACTAGTGTGCCCAGTCATTCATCAAGAAACCCTTGTGGGATTATCTACTTTGGAACAAGACACCGTAATGTTGCTATTAGAGAGATATGAGTCTATCTTTGACAAAGTCAACTTTGACTTGGGCTGCACAAGAAATGTTCAGCATCACATTGATACTAGAGACACACCTCCCATACAGATGAGACCCATAAGAAGATCTAAAGCAGCTTATGAAGTGGTTATAGACAAAGTAACAAAACTCTTGAAAACAGGAATGTCAGTACCCAGCTGCAGCCCTTGGGCATCACTAATTCTTATTGTAAAGAAGAAAGACGGTTCCAACAGAGTGGTCATTGACTATAGGAGATTAAACCTTATTACCAATGTCAAAACAGCAGTCTCAACCCACCAGCAAGGTTTCAAGCAAGTGGGTTTGTGACCCACAATCCAATTATCTTGTCACTCAAAGCCAGACTAGGAAGTCAACTCAAATTACCAAATCCAACAACATGAACAGATGATGATCCTTTATGGTGGATACCTCGTTTTGGCGCTTGACTCATTACCAGGACCAAGCCACCCCCTTCACCATCCAACTGCATGATCAACACAATCATGTTCCTGTTATCCTTGATTCACAATGACTATATAGTCACTATCTCTCAATAAAGATTATTATCTAGTTTCTAAATATTTCCCCCCTTTTAACTCTGCTAAAACAGCACAGTTACGACATTGGTAGCAGAAGTAGGTTCTCCATACTACCTTATCTTGTAAAATTCTGCATGTTGCCCATACTTGCCGCGGCCAACAAATCCTAGACAGAATTATGTCTGGCCTTCTGCTGGGCTGGACCCCGTACACCCCTGGTGCCAAGATACCTGATGGCTTTGTCCTGTACCAGAACATGATGATACTACTCCACACATTCAATGCCCTGTCAGCACAAGGGGCCTTTCAGGATCCCTTCTCTATTCTACAACCAACTATCAAAAACACCATGTCCGCCTATGTAGCCCAAAGACTGCAAAGTGCTGCCTTGGAACCTTTTGCCAGGGACAACAACAACAACGCTGCCGCATGGATCCAGTATGCCCAGAGAAAACTGGCCCAGATGGAATGCCCACAGCAAATTTGGATTGCAGAAATCTCCATCCAACTGACCCATGACGCTGGCACCTGGTGTGACAAGTGGCACAAAGAACACACTGAAAAGAACTGGGATACCTTCAAGCAAGTCTTCTTGGCAAGGTTTGTGCTTAAGGACACGGCGCTCATGATCATATTCTAAGTAAAGAACCTACCCCAGACAGGCACCGTGAAGGAGCTCACCCGTGCCTACAAGGAACTCTGTTGTGTTTGGCTCTAGGGGACGACATCCTGGAGGACACAGCGGGAAATCTTTATTACAAAAGATTTGAAGTTTAAGCTAGCCTTGGGTTAGCCTTCAGGGCAAAATTAAGGACACAAACCTTAATTTCCTGGAAAACAAGATGTAAAAGTCCTTTTGGCAGTAAGGACAGGAAAAGCTTGAAGATTATAAAAGCCAACGCAAATGTGGATAAACTTGTCTTTATTAGGAGTAATGATTCTACTTTAAATAGTTGACAAGAGGCGGTGATCACTCAATAGGAAGACAGAGTGACTGAGGAGTCACGCTGGGATGAGGTTGTACCAGGATCAACCATAGACAGGTACAATAATCTGGAATTGGTGGATATTGAACCAGACCCATTTGCGGAAGGCAAGGAATTTCTGAACTCAAAGGCAAAACCAGTCAAATCTTTGCAACTATCAATATTTGAAGGGCAAATCAAAATAGCATTAATAGCGCAATTTACAACATCTCCCCTCTCAAGATTGAACGGAGGGAGTTGATACTTGCAAAGGAATTTGGAGTGGACACGGGCAAAGGGACAGCCAGACAATAGTAGCTTCACAGTTTACTCAACACCCTAATTGAAGGTAACCTCATAGGGCCCAACCCAAAGGGAATCCAGCTTGTGGGCTCTACCACCTGTACAATTCTGGTAGTAGAGAACTAGATTGTCTACTCGGTATTTGGGGAGGGGGCTCTAGCCGCATTGGATGGAGAGAGCTCCAAAGCCTTAACCTTATAAGCAGTGAAGTAGGCAGTTGCCTGGATGTCAATGATACAGTTAGTTAGGTCTTTCACGTGGGTCTCAGGATTTGCAGACATATCAAACTTGATCAAAGGAGGTCCCAAGATTGAGGGGGTAGTGGCCTCTTGTCCATAAAGCATGGCAAAAGGGATTGACCAGTCACCTGGTGTCTACTAAGGCGGTAGGAAAATTGGGCAGTAGGGAGGAACATGTCCCAATTGGCAGCGTCAGAGAGCGTAAGTTTTCTTATGATGTATACCAGGGTGGAGTTTGCTCGTTCACCAGTCCCATTGGTGGAGGAATTATATGGTGCAGAGAACGGCTGATGAGTCCCCATAGCTTTGACAATAGAGGTGATGAGGCAAGCATTAAAATTGGTGCCATTTTCTGAGAGCAGGACTTGAGGGCAGCCATGTAAATAGAAGATGTCTTGCAGCAAGAAAGCAGCTGTGGTCCTAGCTGTTATATCTTTTGTTGCTCTGGCTTCAACCCATTTGCTAAAGTGGTCTATAGCAACCAAAATAAACCAACATCCCAAACTTAAAACGGGGGAAGGGCCCAACAGCATCAATACTCACCGTATGGAAGGCATGCTTTGGAGGGATGAGTTAGAAGTGGTGTTGGGAGGGACAAGGACGTTGGAGTTGACAGGAATGGCAGGAGGCAAGGACATCAGGTATCAAGAGGCGCATGTTTTCACAGTAGAAGCTTTTGCATAGCCAGTCATGAGTCTTGGCTATGCCTCCATGGCCAGTATCAATGTGATCTTGAAGGATGATGGCTATCCTCATACTAGGGCGAACTTAGGGTAGGTAGGCATTGTTAACCTTTTTGAAGAGTTTTCTATCACAAATTATAGTGTCCTTGGATAGGGTCTGTAGGGCCAAGAAGATGTCTTCTGGCTCAGTGGTCCAAGAGGCAGGGTACCCTATTAGCTTGTATAGTTGATCAGCATTAGCGGGATGGATAGCCAGGATTGGCATCCTTGACAGGCCATCAGTGTTCTGATGTTAGGCCCCAGGATGATGTACCACAGTGAAATCATACCCTTGCAGACGTAGAGCCCAACGCGCTAGCCAACCTTCAGGTTCCTTTAGCTGTTGTAACCACTTGAGGGAGGAGTAATTGATGACTACTGTGAAGTGGGTTCCATAGATGTAATGCCAAAACTGTTTCACTGAATGCAGCGCTGCCAAACATTCCTTCTCAGTGACACTGTAGTTCTTTTTGTGCTTATTAAGGACCCTTGATGAGTAGGCTACAGGTTGATCTACACCTTAATTGTTGAGTTGGGCAAGGATAGCACCCACAGCTACTCCACTAGCATCAGTATACAAGAGAACTCTTTATCATAATCAGGATAGACTAAGACAGAAGCCTCCTTGAGCTTGGTCTTCAGCACTTTGAATGCTTGTTGTTGGCTGTCAGTCCATTCAAAGGGGACGTTGCAAAGCAATTGGACGAGGGGTTTGCTCAGTTCAGCAAAGTCAGGGATGAACTGTTGGTAGTAGCCCATCATACCAAGGAATACTTGAACCTTTCAAAGATTTGTGGGAGGTAGCATCTTGTCAATGGCTTCCACCTTGTTATTAATGGGGCGGATTCCAGTCTGAGTGACTTCATGTCCTAGGAACTCAAGAAGTTCCTCAAAGAAGGAGCACTTGGAGGGTTTGAGTTTCATACCAGCCTCACAAATCTTGATAAAGACAGCCTTGAGGTGTTCCAAGTGGTTGGTAAAGGTAGCGCTGAATACGGTGATATCATCAAGGTACACAAGGACACAAGAGAGCTTTAGGTCCCGTAAGATGGAGTCCATAGCTTGCTGAAATGTGGCAGGGGCATTGCATAATCCCTGGGGCATACAAGTAGGTTCAAAGAGTCCCTCTGATGTGATGAGCGCAGCCTTTTCTCAATCTTTAGGTGATAAGTCAACCTGCCAGTACCCCAAAGCTAGATCCATGGCAGAGAAAAACTTGGAGCCACCCAGCTGTCTGAGAGCATCGTCAATTCTGGGAAAGGGGTATGAATTTTTCTTAGTGAGAGAGTTCAGGCAGCAATAGTCCATTACAATGCGGTGTCCCCCATCTTTATTCTTGAGGATCAGTAACAGGGAAGCCCAAGGACTTTGGGAAGGATCCAGTAACCCAGCGTCCAGAAGTTGCTTGAGTTCTTTAGACACATGAGCATCTTCCACACTACTATGGCGGTATGGTTTTGCACAAAAAGGGGGCACATCCCCAGTATCAATCTGATGGATGAATCCTTTAGCTAGGTCATAGTCCGTAGGTCCAGAGGCAAAGATGTCACTGAATTGATTGAGCAGGTCCAACACGTTCTTTTGTTGAACAGGGGACAGTTGGAGGAAATCAGCAGCGGTGAACAAGGAAAGAACTTGAGGATTGTCTTCAGGTAGATTGAAATCACTGAAAGTTCCAAAGGGGTAGAGGGAGGATACTTGTTCTGCTCCCAGTATACAACCATGCCCTACAACCTGGCCTCTGGTCACCTGCATAGGCAGGGCCATCAGGTTAGCAAGAATTAATTGTACAGGCTCCTTGTGGGTTTGGTCTAGAATCCTAGGACACAGGCAAGGTTTGGTACAACTCAAGGATTCAGGTGAGTAAAGCTCTAAAAAGGAGTTTTCAGGTAGCTCATAGGAAATCTGGGAGTCAATAACCACTTGAGAGCCCAGGGGGATGGTAATAGCAGTTGGCGCTAGCAGGGGTACCCCTTCTTCCGCAGGGCAGGAAGGAGGAGGGGTACACATGTTGGAGGAGTGAGTCCTATACTTGAGAGAGAAGATACCCGTAGGGTACTCAAGCTGCAAGTTTTAAGACGTTTGCCTGGAAGTTGCAGAGGTTCCTTAAAAATCAAAGGAACTTTATATCCCAAGAGCAAAAGGTATCCATCTTGTAAGTTTACAATTCTGTTATATTCTCGGAGGAACTGAGTACCAACCAAGAGGTCATAGCTTTTGTTCTCTAGGACCACAGCGGGGGAAGCAATAAGGAGTTTCCCAAACCTCATGGGTAGAGAGGAGTAGGCACCAATGTCTTGAGTTTGGGCCATGCCAGCTGAGCCATACAACTGCGTGTAGTTTAGGTAAGGGGCCAACTTAAGTTTCTTCATTAGCTTGGAAGATACCACGTTGACAGGGGAATCCATGTCCAAGATGGCCTTGATTTTGACCTTTTGGATTGATACTTCCACTTGGGTTGTATCTTTCCCAAAGGGAGGCAAGACTGCCAACACATCTTGCGCAGCCTCTAACTCCTTTTCCAATTTGGCCAGCATACACCATAACACAGGAATTTCCTTATACACTGTCTGTAGTGGAAGATATAGTTATGTTGTGGAAAAGAGCTTTGGCTAACTTGGCTGCTTCCTCAGAAGAGTCAACCAAGATGGGTGGTTGGTGGGCTTGAGCTAGGTAAGGGCAAGCCACCATAGATTTAGCTTCACTTTTAGGTATCCAGGAAGTGGTGGTAGTTTTCCCAGAGCAAAGCTTGTAGGGTACAGGGATAGTTTTCAGAACAGCCAGGACAGAATAGCCATAACTATCAGTCTTCGCTATCAGAATCTTCAGGCTCTGAATCCCTGGAGAGGTTGTGAAACAGATGAAGAATAGTTGGGCCAGAGGAAGAGGGAGCTTCCTCATCAGACAGAGGATCAGGGGGAGACGGGGGAGATTGGTCAGCAGAGAGCGTCTCTGTTTCTAAGCTGACCTCTCTTTTCCCGCCTGTTCCTTGGGATCACAACCTTCCACTAGGGGATTAGTGCAAGTGTGTGAGTGGTGTTTGATCTGGCCACAGTTATAACAGCCTTGTCTCTTACCCTGTCCACTAGTACCCAGAGTCATAATGCACGGTGTACAAGAGGTAGTCCCAGCATTATTAGCTTTATTCTAATGCACAACTGTACCTCCATGTGTCAAATACATGTCTTGCAAGAGCGTCCTAATACTCTTAATGAAAGTGAGTGAAGCCTTGTGTGCCTTAAATTGTAGATATAGAAGCTGGTCCACCTTCAAAGCGTTTGAACAAGCTGTATAGGCTTCCCAAGGAGTTAAATGTCAACTAGTAATTAACTCCTGGCCTTCAATGTAGAAACAATCTGCAAAATCAGCCAGGGTTTCTTGGGTTTGAAAGTGATATGCACAAATGCATCTTTCTTGACTTCCAAGCTGAGGCCTTCTCCAAACTCTTCAATAAGGAGGCACTTCATATCCTCCCAGGTGACAATAGAAGGGAGCTCAGGGACCTCAACTTCCTGGCAAGTGGGATGGAGGCAGGTAAAGATGTGTTCCTTCTTGAGCTCATCAGTAGCCCTACACATTGCAGTTTTGTAAATAGTCAGAAAAGCAGCAATGATAGAGGTTTTGGGATCAAATATCTGCTTGAAGGTTGGCTTATAATTTGGGTTGATAGACGAGGACAAGGACTGGCTTTTTTCACCAGGATTGAGGATGTTAATGTGTAGGCTGCCCTCAAACTTGGATTCAGTAGCAGGTTGTCTAGCCCAGAGAAGTCAAAGGCTTTCCTCTAAAGTGTCCAGGGTAGAGCTATTTTTCCCACTAATGTCTTGGGAAGTTGTAGCAGCAGTCCAAAATTCATCAATCTTGATTTGTTGTGCTGTCAAGTTGCCAGCAATTCCATTGACACGGGTAGCAAGGGAGGTGGTCTGAGCAACCAAGGGGGCAACTTGTCCATTTAGAGTCTCTGTAAAGCAGGAGAGGTTTTGAACCTCTATTTCCAACGCGTCCTGCCTATCAGCTACATCATTTGTCACTTCAGCAAGTTGATCTAGAGCACGCGCACAGTGGACCTGGGGTTGACCTTCTAGACCAGGGCAACAACCATGATTGTCATGAGCGGGAGTATTAACAACTTCACCTTCTTCTTCATTTTCAGATTCAGATGACAAATCTTCAGAATTAGAGAGGCACTGTCTTAAGTACTCAATTTTACCTTGTAAGGTAGCTACCTGATCAGTGAGGGAGGCAATACAAGGGTCAGGCATAGGTTCAACTGGAGGGGGAGGCTGCACAGAAGCTTGACGTCAAGTGGTAGCCTTGAGTCTGGCAATGGCCTCCCATACTTTGGTTTCAAAATCAGAAGGGGTCCCAACAGGAGGAGCGGGAGGAGTCACCTCAATAGAGGCCACCTGGTCATCCACATAATTTTGCACTTGGTATAGAGTGTCACCTAGTGTAGCCTTATCTAGACCATATTGATGCTGAAGGTGGCAGCCCAAAGTATTGACATGAGCTTATATCAATTTGAGTTGCAAGTTGACATGCTTCCTGAATTGATTGATTTCACTAACCAGAGTCTCAAAATCCTGCCAATGGTTTAGCAGAAAAGCCTCAACTGGCTCATGTCAGGCTGCCTGATGTTCATCCAATTTGCATAGTTGATCCTTTATGTATCCAGGGAGCAAGGAACAAAGGGAGTTCAGGGAGGTGGTTAAATACTTCTGTGACGCCAACAAGTTGCGCTGGTTGTCAGAAATACAAGCAAAGAGACTGTGTGACTATTCTTGGTAGGCCATATTTTGAGCGTGGTTATTTGAGACGGCGGAGGCTACAGCATCTAACAGCTGATTCTGGGATCCCAAGGCGAGTTGGTGGTGAACTAGGGCAGGTTGAATGAACTGGTTAACCAACACGCCAATAGTATCCATGGATTCTCTCAATGTGGGGGGAGACCAAAGTCCAAAAGTAAGGAGTACAGGTCTTTGGAGGCGTACCTGGGACAGAGGCCAGGGATAGAGTGCATGGCTACTGTGCCAGAATGAAGAAGGGAGCAGGCGGCAGCACAGGATTGCTCATAGTTGAGAGAGAAAGAAGGAAGGGGGACCCACAAGGGCCCAGGAGACAGAACCAACACCATAGGATTTTCAGGAGCATTGGTAATGTCTTCTTCTAGAGGGAGACTAGAAACGTAAAGTTTGATCTGGTACTTTGGAAACAAAGGGGGAGAGACCAGAGAATGCGCGTAGGAACAGGGTAACCAAGGGGCTTGCAGCCCCTGTAGTGAGCACCATTTTGTTGTGTTTGGCTCCAGGGGACAACATCCTGGAGGACACAGCAGAAAAGCTTTATTTAGAAAGATTTGAGGTTTGAAGCTAGCCTCGGGTTAGCCTTTAGGGCAAAATTAAGGGCACAAACCTTAATTTTCTGGAAATGAGATGTAAAAGTCCTTTTGGCAGAAAGGACAGGAAAAACTTGAAGATTATAAAAGTCAACACAAATGTGGATAAACTTGTCTTTATTAGGAGTAATGATTTCTACTTTAAATAGTAAACAAGAGGCGGTGATCACTCAATAGGAAGACAGAGTGGCTGAGGGGGTCACACTGGGATGAGGTCATACCAGGATCAACCAAAGACAGGTACAATAATCCGGAATGGGTGGATATTGAACCAGACCCATTTGCAGAAGGCAAGGAATTTCCAAACTCAAAGGCAAAACCAGTCAAATCTTTGCAACTATCAATATTCAAAGGGCAAATCAAAATAGCATTAATAGCTCAATTTACAACAAACTCCAACTTTGTGCACCCTCTGACATGGCCTTTGACACCCCAGCTACACACCTCATGTACTATGACGCCCTTAAGTTGCATGTAATGAGACACGTGAATCTGGACCAAGTGACCAGCAAAAAAGCCTGTACCACCAAGCAGAGAAAGGAGAATAAACATCCAATGCCCTCCGTAAGGCACAAACCAGAAAACAAGAGAGACCCAAGGATTCTCACATAGGCGGGCGCTCCACTTGACCACCCCCTTGAAGCAACAGGAATAACACCAACCATAAACCCACAAGCTCAAACAGACATAGGAATGGAAACAATGGCCAGTCAAATTGTACTCATTTCTGTATCACTACCACACAAGGCAATCAAGATGAGGAAAAAGCCTGGGGAGAGCATTAAGAGAGCCAAGCTTTCCCCAAACAACTCCCAACTTGCCCAATGGTGAGTATCAACCCAAGGACGTGGACCAATGTCCAATTATCTAAGTACCCTTGCAGGAGCTTGTACTGTACACCATTGCCAGACATCCCAATAAACTGATGTCCTATATGTTCTGTTTTTGAAGTTACACAGGCTTGGCACTTGTGGACTTGGGTGCAGATCAAACCCTAGTCAACAGCAGCTTTGTAGATAAGTTCAAGATAGCCACTAATCCTTTGCAGATTAAAAACGTGGTCCTGACTGAGGAATATCACATTGCTGTGACAAGGGAAACCACCCCCTTCTCTGTCATGCTTGAGAACCTACACTCTGCAATCTAAGGCCCCATCATTGACTTCCCAAAGTTTGACATTGTACTGGGGTTGGATTGGTTACAAAAAAACAATCCTCACATAGACTGGGCAACCTCAGTGTTGAACATTAAGTGTGAAGGTGTCAATCACCAGATCTACCCTGATTCAGTGGACCAACTCCTACGCAACCACATCTTTGTGTGCATCACAGAGGCCCTGGACAAGAAGGAAAGCCTGAAGCCAATTGACTGGTACTCCTGCCAGCACAAAATCATACACTTCAAGGATCACCAGGATACCTCCACATTGCAATATTGATGACATTGTGGCCCAACACCCAGAAATCTTCAAGGAGGCATTACCTGAGCTACCCCTTGAGAAACACATCCAACACTCTATCCAACTCAAGGGGGCTGTACCCAAGGCACACCCTGTTTTACAGGCTGACCTCAAACAAGGACAACGCCCTATGTGCCTACCTCAAGGAAGTGTTGGAGAAAGGACTTATCTGCCCCTCACAGTCTCCTTTTGGAGCTGCCATATTCTTTGTGGCCAAGAAGGACGGCCCCTTGCATCTGGTCACAGACTACTGGGTGTTGTGTTCTGAGGCGCGGCACAGACATACAATGGGGAATCCTAACCATAGGATTGGATTTGTACTAAGTCTCGGTTAGATGACAGGGAAGGCAATAGTGTTTACCTTGCAGCCCTGGAAGAATAATCTCTACTAGTTGTGGCTAGAGAGAGGCGCGGAAGTACAGAAGACAAAAATGTGGATAGAACTTAATTTTTATTGGTGAATGTATAAATGGAATATATAGTGGTTAGGAATACCACAAAACACTACAAGGATGGTAGGATCACTTGCCACAAGCATGAGTGGGGCAAGTGAGTTGCACAGGGTCAGGAAACCAAACAATCATATTTCCTGAAGCAGAAGCCAGTCATTTCAAGAGTTGAACGCAAAAGCAAGAGATTCTTCCTCATAATGGCCCAACAAAGGCAAAATCAAAACATGGTAAATGCTGTTATTCACAACATTGCCCCCCTCTAGATTGGCCTTTAGGGGATGATACTTGCAAAGGAATTACCGTGTACACGAGCAAAAGGGCAACCACTGGAGAGAGCTTAACAGTGTACTCAGACCCTTGTTTGAAAGGCACCTCTAAAGGACCAATCCAAAGGGAGTCTAGTTTGTGCGCGCGCCCACCCACACGGTGTTGATAGTATAGGACATGGTCACCAACAGCAAATTCAGGCAAAGGGGAGCGCCCAGCGTTGTCAGAAGAGAGCTCAAGCATCTTAGTCTTATATGTGGAAGTGTAGGCAGTGGCCTGTATATCAATGATGCGGTTGACTAAGTCTTTGATGTGGTTGTCAGGGTTCATGGCCTTATCAGAGGAGAGTAGGGGAACCCCCAAGAGTGAATGAGTGGTGGCTTCAGACCCATACAACATGGCAAAGGGGGAGTACCCTGTGACCCAATGTCTGCTCAGACAATAGGCAAAGAGGGCAGCAGGTAAGTATAGATCCCAATTGGCAGCGTCAGAGTAGGTGAGTTTCCTCATGATAGAAACCAGTGTTGAGTTGGCATGCTCAACTGCCCCATTAGTGGAAGGATTATAGTGGGCAGAGAACAACTGGTGAGTGCCTAGAGCTTCAACAACAGAGGTTACAAGTTTGGTATTGAAGTTGGTCCTGATGTCTGATAACAGCACTTGGGGACAGCCATGGTGGTAGAAAACATCTTGCAGCAGGAAGGCAGCGGTAGTCTTAGCAGTGATGTCTTTAGTAGGGCGAGCTTCTACCCACTTGCTGAAGTGGTTTACGGCAATCAGAATAAAGCGGCATCCAGAGCGTGAGCGGGGGAGAGGACCTACAGCATCAATGCTAACTGTATGAAAAGCGTGTTGAGGGGGAACCAATTTGAACTTGTGAGAAGTAGCTCAGAGCCTCTGAAGTTGGCAGTCATGGCAACTAGCTATGACATCTGGGATCAACAGTCAAAGATTCTCCCAGAAGTAATTCTTCTGAAGCCAGTCAAAGGTCTTAGCTATACCTCCATGGCCAGTTTCTTTATGAGCTTGTGACACCAAAGAGAGGCAAAGACTGGGACGCACGTATGGCAGGTATTGACCCCACACCTTCTTGAAGAGTTGGTTGTTGCGTATGAGGTTATCTTCAGACAACTTGGACAAAGCAAGTCAAACCTCTTCTGTCTCACTTTCCCAGAAAGAAGGGTAGCCAATTAGCTCATACAGGCGATCTGCCTCAGCAGGATGTAGGGCAAGGATGGGCATTTGGGATAGTCCGTCAGCGCTCTGATTTTGAATCCCAGGGCAATGGAGCACAGTGAAGTCATAACCTTGAAGGTGGAGAGACCATCTGGCTAGGAGTCCTTCAGGCTCCTTAAGTTGTTGTAACCATTTGAGCAAAGCATGGTCAGTGACAACAGTGAAATGGGTACCATACACGTAGTGGTGGAATTGTTTGAATGCATGCAGCACAGCAAGGCATTCCTTCTCTGTAACACTATAATTCTTCTCATGCTTATTAAGCACAGGGAAGTATAAGCGACAGGGTGGTCCACACCTTCATTGTTGAGTTGAGCCAAGATAGCCCCAATAGCAAGGTCACTAGCATCAGTGTACAAGATGAATTCCTTATTGTAATCAGGGTACACTAAAATGGGTGCTTCTTTGAGTTTCTGTTTTAGAGTCTTGAAGGCTTGCTGTTGGCTGGCAGTCCATTTGAAGGGGACATTAGCAATAGTTGGACCAGGAGTTCAGTAGTATTGGCAAAAGAGGGATGAATTTTCTATAGTAACCCATCATACCCAGAAAGACTTGTACTTCTCAGAGGTTGGTGGGCGGAAGCATTTTGTCAATGGCTTCAACCTTCTTGGCATTGGACAAATTCCCGTTTGGGTTACTTCATGGCCCAGGAATTCAAGGCAATCTTTGAAGAAAGCACACTTAGAAGGCTTAAACTTAAGCCAGCTTCTTGGATCTTTATGAACACCTCTTTAAGATGGGCTAGGTGATCAGTGAAAGTTGCGCTGAAGACTGTTACATCATCTAGATAGACTAAGAAAAACAACAACTTCAAGTCCCACAGGATGGAGTCCATGGCCCTCTGGAAAGTTGCCAGGGCATTGCAGAGCCCTTGCGGCATGCAAGTAGGCTCAAACAATCCTTCTGATGTGATGAGTGCAGCCTTCTGACAGTCTTCAGGAGAGAGGTCTACTTGCCAGTAGCCAGACGCCAAATCCATGGCAGAGAAAAACTTAGAATCTCCAAGGTGTCAAAGGGCGTCATCAATGCGTGGTAAGGGATAGGAATCTTTCTTGGTTAGAGAATTCAACCTTCAATAGTCCATCACAATCCAGTGTCCTATCCTTTTTCTTTAAGATGAGCAGAGGAGAAGCCCAGGGACTCTGAGAGGGAGCTAGCAATCCAGCGTCCAGCAGTTGTTTGAGCTCCTTGGAAACCTGCGCATCTTCCACTTGGCTGCGGCGGTATGGCTTGGCACAAAAGGGAGGAGTATTCCCTGTGTCAATCTGATGTATCATACCTTTGGCTACCCATAATCAGTACTATCTTTAGCAAAGATGTCTGAGAACTGGTCTATTTAAATTAAGCAACTCTTTCTGTTGGACCGGGGACAGCTGAGGGAAGTCTTGGGCAGTGAACAGAGATAGTACTTAAGGCTTGTCTTTGGGTAGATTAAAGTCTTAAAACGTTCCAAAGGGGTGAAGATACAAGACGTCAGGAGCATTTAACAACCTTCTGTAACCAACGACCTGTCCTCCGGATAAAGTCATAGGAAGCACAGTAAGGTTGGCAACTAGTAATTGAACGGGATCCTTGTGAGAAACGTCCAGAATTCCAGGACAAAGGTAAGGCTTGTTACGCCCCAGCAAAGGAGGGGAGTACAACTCTAAGAAAGTCTGTTCAGGTAGTTCATATGATATCTGGGAGTCTATGATGGCCTGAGAGCCTGGGGGATGATGATAGCAGATGTGGCCATGAGAGGGATTCCCTCAATTGCAGGACAAGCCATGAGAGGACACTTCATGTTGGTGGAATGGGTTCAATATTTTAGGGTGAAAACTCCAGTGGATGCTCCAGAGTACATGTCTTCAACCGTTTACCAGGAACTTTGATGGGCTCCTCAAAGATCAGAGGGTCTTTGCACCCTAGGATAGAAAGATAGCCATCCTTTAGGTTGATGATCCCATTATATTCCCGAAGGAATTGGGTACCAACCAAAAGTTCATAGCTCTCATTTTCTATAACAACAGCTGGCGCAGCCAACAGGAGTTTACCAAATTGCATTGGTAAGGCAGAGTACGCACTGATGGCGCAAGTCATGTAGAGACCAGCGGTGCCATAGGATTGATGGTAGTTAAGATCAGAGGCCATCTTAAGTTTCTTCATCAATTTAGATGAAACAAAGTTGACAGGAGAACCAGTGTCCAGGACGGCTTTGATCTTGACATTTTGGATAGATATCTCTACTTGGGTGGTGGTGCGTCCAAAGGGTGGCAGAACAGCCAAGATATCCTGTGCTTCAGCTAGTTACTTGTCCCATTTCTCAATCATGCATTGTAGTCCCAGAAACTCCTTATATACAGTTTGGAGAGGGAGTGAGATAGATACATTCTTAGAAACAGCGTCTGCAACTTCAGCGGACTCCTCTGATGATTCCACTAATACAGGGGACCGTTCTGCCTGAGTAAGATAGGGGCAGAAGACAACTGCTTTTGCCTCAGACAAGGGCTTGGTGGTTGTTGTAGTCTTCCCAGATTGCAGCTTGTAGGGAACTGCAATAGTCTCAGGGACGGCAAGAACAGAATGCCCGTATGCATCATGGTCTTCAACATCAGATTCATCCACATTAGAATTGTCAGAAATGTCATGAAACAGGAGGAGGATAGGAGGTGCTTCATCATCAGCAGGTTCAGAGTCAGTAGCAGGCGGGGGTGTAGGAATAGACTGGGAAGAATTGTCAAACAAGTACATCTCCGCCTCTAGGTTGACTGTTCCTTTCCCGACTGATCCTTGGGATCAGCTCCTTCAACCCGCAGATTGATGCAGACGCAAGAGTGGTGGCCTATCTGGCCACAGTTGTTGCAACCCTGACGTCAAGGAGGATTTTGTGAGTTCATAGTGAGGATACAAGGGCCGCAAGAAGAGGAGCCAGAGTTGGAAGCGGCACAACTTTCCCAAACAACTGCCCCAGAATGGGTAAGATGCATATCTTTTGAGCAGTGTTTTTATACTTTTCATGGAGGACAGCATAGCCTTATGGGCCTGGAAATGGAGGCATATGAGTTATTCACCTTGAGGGCCTGGGCGTAGGCCATATATGCTTCATGCACCGTCAATTGTCTGCTTGTTATTAACTGTTGTCCCTCCATGTAAAATCTGTCGGCAAATTCAGCTAATGTCTCTTTAGGCTTGGAGGATATGTGCATGAAAGCATTCTTATTCACCTCCAGCCTAAGATCACCACCAAAATTGTCAAGAAGGCTGTAATAGTTGAGGTTTTAGGATCAAACACTTGCTTAAAAGTAGGCTTGAAGTGTGCCTTGGGAGCTGGACCAATATTGTTGCTATTGAGTACATTTATGCGCAGGGAGAATTCAGCTTCAGATTTGAAGGGGTGTTGTCTAGCCCATAGTTGTCAAACACTTTCTTCAAGGGTTGTCAGAGTCTTGGTAGTTCTGGCACCCGTAGTGTTGGCTAGAGCAGTCTGTTGTTCAGTAACATCTAGGCGTTGTCCTTGGGTAGTGAAAACCGTGAAGAGTTCAGCCAGTTGCAAAGTAAGGGATGGCCCCACTGATAGGCAAGGGGCAAACCTGTTGTTTACCAAATCAATCAGCTCATTCATCTCCTGTACGTCTCTGTCCAACTCAGTCTGGTCTTGTTTCAAATGGTCCACCTCATTAACTAGGGCAATCAACTCCCTAGCGCAGTGGATTCAAGGAGCCCCCTCAAAACCAGGACAACATCCATCTTCCTTGTTAACCCCGTGTGGACTAGCAGCAGCCGTCACTTCTTCACGTAAAGCAGCAATTTCCTGCTGTAGCTCAGTAACTTGAGCAGTCAGCGCAAGAACCTGGGGATCAGTTTGAGGCATTTCAGTAAAATGTCCTTGGCTACAAGTGGAAGCACTTAACTCCTGGATGGCTTCCCAGATTCCCTGCTTTCTGTCAACCAGATCATCAGCAGGAGGAGAAGGCAGAGCATCAGGTTTGGGAGAAGACAGCTCATTCACCTGACTCTGAAGTTTGGCAATAGCGGCGGCAGTGGTAGCTCTTTCTTGATCAAATTCTGCACCAAGCTCATTTAGACCTTGGGCAGCAAGGTCAGCTACCTGTTGCAATTGCTCAAAGGAATAGACACTGAATGCATTGAGCTGTTGCACTAGGCGCTCAATATTGGAAAGATAAGCGTTTAGGGTGGAGTCTACTTGAGTGCGCCAGGGTTGTTCTAACTGGTGAAACTCATGTAGTTGCTCCCTAACGTACTCAGGGATGGACTGGCGTATTTGCTCAATAGAATTGACTAAACGTGTTTGAGAGGTAACAAATCACGCTGATTGTCATATATCAGGGAGAACAGGGAATGAAGCCATTATTGATAGGCAGCAAACTGGTCCCAATGATGAGTAACAGCTGCTTGTAGAGACAAGATTTCTTGAACGTGGAGTCCCAACACCATCTGGTGATGGGCCAAGGTGGGCTGTACAAAGGATGACAGCAGATGATCAGCAGAGCCAGCTGCTGGGAAGAGGTGTTGTGGAAACTGAGGGGCCACAATTAACTCATAGTATTTGGCACGGCTAAGACTGTAACTGAAGGCAAGGGATGGCCCCGTCCCAAGCTATCCCAAGGGCTACCACCATGACGTGTTCCAAGTCAGGGGTACTATAGGGTAAGCAACTAGACGGGGACCAAACCCAAGGTTCAGTACAGTAGGGACAATAGGCGGATTGGCAATGTCTTCCTCAATAGGAGGGCTGGTAATTTCAAGCAAGGTTGACTCCCAAATAGGCTGAGGCAAGGGACCCTCAAACGTAGATGCAAAAGGGATAACCAAGGGGCTTACAGCCCCTGTAGTGAGCACCATTTTTGTTGTGTTCTGAGGCGCAGCACAGACACACAACAGGGAATCCTAACCTTAGGATTGGATTTGTACTAAGTCTCAGTTAGATGACAGGGAAGGCAATAGTGTTTACCTTGCGGCCCTGGAAGATTAATCTCTACTAGTTGTGGCTAGAGAGAGGCGCGGAAGTACAGAAGACACAAAGAAAAAAACGTGAATAGAACTTAATTTTTAGTGGTGAATGTGAAATGGAATATATAGTGGTTAGGAATACCACAAAACACTACCAGGACAGTAGGATCACTCACCACAAGCATGGGTGGGGCAAGTGAGTTGCGCAGGGTCAGGAAACCAAACAATCATATTTTCTGAAGCAGAAGCCAGTTCATTTTGAGAGTTGAACGCAAAAGCAAGAGATTTGTCCTTGAAATGGCCCAACAAAGGCAAGATTAAAAAATGGTGAATGCCGTTATTAATGACACTGGGCCCTAAACAAAGTTAGGTCAAGAATTGTTACCCACTACCACTGATTGATGATCTCTTTGACGCCTTGGGAGAAGCCACATTCTTTTCCAAGATTGACCTGGGTGCAAGCTACAACCAGATTTTTATTAGGGAGGAAGAAATCCCCAAAACAGCCTTACACACTAAATACGGCTCCTACAAGTGTGTGGTGCTCAACTTTGGCATGACAAACACCCTGTGATTGTACTACAATCACTGCTGAGTATTTAGCCAAAATAATGCTCTGAAATATAAAAATGTTCTGTTTTTGCTGTTTATTACATATAGATAGGTTTGTTTGGAATTCTTGAGGGAAAGGTTCCTAGAAACTGGATATCTATGTTTAATAAAAGAACAGAATATGGATGTTTAGTTAGGTTAGGCTAACTAAAAGAATTGAGGCAAGATTGGCCAAATCAATCTTGGAGAATAGGCGTCTCAAAATGGGTTAGTTAATCAGGAAGATTAATTAATAAATACAGGATATAATTAATGAGGATTTAATTATATTAAAATGGCCTTGACTTTGTCAAGAAGTTTGGTTTAGGTTAACCATGGGAAAACCCCCAGAATTTGGGTTAAAAGCGCCGTGTTGGCAAATTTATTGGGTTAGAGGCACCGCTGCGCTGCCTAATGGTTTTGAGATGCACCAAGGCGCCGCTATCAAATTTTCTCAGGCACTGGGGCGCCGCCTGGGGAAATTGCTGAGCGCTGCGGTGGCGCCTGGTTTGAGTTTTGAAGCAGTTTAATGGGTTTTAAAGGCAAAAACCCATTAATTGCAAAAATAACTAAATAAAGGCAAGGATGCCTAGGAATTCAGGTTTGATCAGCTGGTTCCCAGTTGGAACACTGATAGCTGAGTTTAGGATGTGAAATCCACAGGGTTTTGGTGCTGGGAGCTGGGGAAGCTCCATGCCAAATTGGTACATTGGGTTGAATGGAGTCAGGTGACTTCTGCCCTTTGTAGGTCAATTCTCATAGGTTGGGAATTGTTGGTGATCTTTCAGGTAAAGATCTATGTTAGATGACTTGAATGTCATAGGCCACATGACGCAAATCATTGGTTGATTCAAGAACCGGAGGGGTTTTCAGCTGTGTATGCCCTGAATGGTATATAAGCAAAAACAGTTAAACATTAATAAAAGATATATTCACATTGTTGGTTTTGACGCTTTCCCCTCACCTATTTTTCAATTGTCATGCCTTCTTTGTTAAATTTGAGAGAGCCAAGTTTGGGATCCTTTGTGTGGAAACAGCTGCTGCAAGAAAGAAGGTTCCTACAAGTACATTGGAAGAAGCTTGGACCAGCCTGGAGGTTTCTAGACTGTTCCTGCCAAATCTTTAGTAGAAGTAAAGGCTGCGTTTGAAGAGCTGTATTCCAATTAATTCACAAAGGAAGGGACTCCCATCCAAGGGAATCAAATTTATGCTTGGGATGCTTGGAACTTGTTGTTAAGATGGGATGAAATCTTGCAACAAGTAAAAGAGATGGTGAATCGTAAAATTGAGGTGTTGAGAGCACAAGAGGAAAAAAGCGTTGAAATCATGGCTTGTTGGCGGGATGACAATAAAGTGTTATCCAATAAAATTGCCTCCCTGGAGGAAAAGCTCCTTGAAGCTTTGTCCCAGGAAGGTAACAGCAATAAGAGTCAAGGGCAGGATAATGGCAGGATGGACTGTTTAGGCCTGGATTTGTCACACGCCCCTTCCACCTTTGTGACCTTCATGAACAAAGTGTTTGCTCCACACATAGGCAAGCATGCCCTAGTCTACCTAGACAGCATCATTGTCTACAGCTCTTTGGAAGAACAGCACCACAAAGACCTAGAGGCAGTCTTTGCTACCTTGGCACAACACAAACTGTTGGCCAAACCCTCCAAGTGCAAGTTCTTCTGCAAGCAATTACCCTTCCTGGGACACATAGTCTCAAAGGACGGCATCAAACCCGGCAGTCAAAAGATACAGGCCATCTGCAAGATGCCACCACCCAAGAATAAGTTGGAACTCTGCACCTTCTTAAGGATGGTAGCCTATGTACGCCACTTCATACCTGACTGTGGCATTTTGACTCCCCTTTATCTGCCATAACAGGCGCCAAATATAAGTTTGTGTGGACCCCCCAATGTGACCACTGTTTTAGACGCCTCAGAGAGAAGCTCACAACAGCCTAATCCTGCAATACCTCAAACGTGACACAGAATACCAAATGGAAACTAACGCCTCAGATGCATCCATTGGGGGAGTACTACAAATAAAAATAATGATGATGACTTCCTTCCCGTAGCCTACAAGTTGCGCAAATTGACAGATGGCAAGTGTCAATACCCTATCCAAAACAAGGAACTTCTGGCCATTGTACACTGTCTATTCAAATGGCATTGTTATCTAGAACAACAGGAAGAATTCACAGCAGTGACCAACCACAAGTTTTTCATATATTTTAAAACCTCAAGCAAATCTATCTTGGTGCCAAAACTGCTGGATGGAGCTCTTGGAGAGATTCAATATGCTCATACAGTACAAACCTGGTCACAAGCTTGCCATGGCAGATCCCCTCTCACGCCTATATGTTGGTGCCACAAGAGAGGAAAAGGGGCTTGACCTAGACTGGCCTCTCTTGGAGCTATAAATAAAAGACAAGGGCTTCCCTCCTGGTACAACCAACATAACAAAGGAAACAGTCATCAAAAACAAACAGTTATTTGCTGACATGTACGGGACCTTGCACAAAAAAATGTCCGACAGTACTACCATCTCTTATATCCCCACACACCAGCAAGTAGACACCATCCTACAATATCACAGAGACTTCAGACACACCAAGAGTCAAAACCTATATGAATTACTTAAACACAAGGCCTAGTGGCCAACCCTGTATTGTGACTTTCAGGAAGTCCTAGACCAATGTGAGGTATGCAAGAAATTTGCCAAAAGCAAAGCCCCTCCAAAGTCAGTACTACTCATCTGCACACAACTACCCTTCAAGGTGTGAGCACTCAACATTGTTGGCCCCATGTCAGGGAAACACAACAATAAGAAATACATCATCACCACCATCAACTTTGCTACAAGATGGTCAGTAGCCTAAGCAGTAAAGGTGCACACTGGCAATAACATACAGCAATTTATTGGCAAAGAGATAATCAGCAAGTTCAGAAAGCCAGGACTCCTGATAACCAATGGAGGGAAAGAGTTGACCTCCAAAACCACCAATGTATACCTTGCTAAAAATTGGGTCAAACATACTATAACAACACCATACCACCCACAGGCCAATGGACATGTAGAGCAGCTTAATGGCAGCCTCATGCAAGCCTTAGCCAAACTCACTGCTGGGAGACCTGAAGACTGGTATAAGAATCTATCAACTGCACTACTTGTGTGCCAAACCCAAGTGAAAAGATCCATCGGGAAAAGCCCGTTTGAGTTGATATACAGCATAAAGCCAAATATCATTCAAGAATTAATAGGACCCAAACTGGAAGTTCCAAGTAAAGTCCCCCACGTTCAGACCCTCAAGTTATAGAGGCCAACATCAAGAAAACAGAAAAAGAAAATGAATGTCTGCAAAAAATCTTTGTCCCCATCCAAGATAGACATGAAGTTGGGGACAAAGTTTGGGTCATGAATGTTGATAAAAGCAAACTACAACCGCGTAAAGTAGGTCCAGCAATCATTCTAAAGGTAAGTAAAAATAGCACTTACCTTGTACAAGGAATTGAGAAGCGCAAACAAAACAAAACCCTACACCATGATTGCCTGAGACCCTGCAAAGCAAGACAAAAACAATGCAAAAACGCCCTGCCCGCCACAGAACAACAGTTAGTCCAGTATGGAGCCCAGGCTTATGACAACTTCCCTGACAACCTACCCCCAGAGGAGGCTAACCTTCAGTCAGGGGGTGTTGAAACAGCAGGCTCAATCCGCCAGCAAGGTTTTGAGCAAGCAGGTTTGTGACCCGCAATTCAATTACCGGCCACTTGAAGCCAGACTAGGAAGTCAACTTGAATTGCCAAATCCAACAACATGAACAAATGATGATTCTTATGGTGAATACCTTGTTTTGGCGCTTGACTTATTACCAGGATCAAGCCACCCCCTTCATCATCTAACCACATGATCAACACAATCATGTTCCTACTATCCATAATTCACAATGACTATATAATCACTATCTCTCAATAAAGATCATTATCTAGTTTCTAAATATTTTTCCTCTTGTAACTCTGCTAAAACAGCACAGTTATGACACCAAGAAGGATTCATATCCCCTGCCTTGTATTGATGACGCGTTAGACCAACTTGGTGGTGCAAAGTACTTTTCTGCAATGGATCTTATCAGTGTATACTGGCAGATTGATCTCCCTCCTGAAGACCAGGAAAAGGGCACTATTATAAATTCATAAGGAATATATTAACCCACCAGAATGCCAAAATGGATATGCAACACACCAGATACTTTCCAAAGAGCAATGTATTCTATACTTAGTGATCTCAAGTTATCACATGTGTTAGTTTATACTGATAATATTAATATCTTCTCAAAAACATTCAGCCAACACCTTGAGCATTTGGAATCAGTATTCAAACGCCTTGCTGACACCAATATGAAAACCAAGCTGTGTAAATGCCAGCTCTTTAAGGAGCAGTTGGAGTATCTTGGATTTATAATATATGCCAAAATCTAAGCCCTCAGAGACCCAAGGTAGACGCCTTGATGAAGATAACACCACCCAGAGCATGAGAGATGTGCAAGTTTTCCTTGGAATAGTTGGATACTACCGGCAATTTATTCCAAATTTCTCTAAGACTGCTGGACTGCTCTTTCACTTACTCAAGACTGATTATAAGTTTGTCTGGGCGGAGGAGTGCCAAATAGCTTTCAAAAAACTTAAGCAATTACTAGCAACTGCATCATTATTGCATTATCCAGACCTTGGTAAAGAGTTTATTGTCAAAACAGATGCATCTCTTGCTGCAGTAGATGCTCTCTCACAACTTGATGAAAATGGTGATGAGCACCCAGTGGCATATATTAGAAGAACTTGGGATATTAATGAACACAATTACACCATTACAGAAAAAGAATGCCTTGCAGTTATTTATGCATGCAAAGAATTCCGCATTTTATCTCCATGGCACACATTTCAAGGTCATAACAGATCACTCCTCCTTGTGATGGTTACACAACCTCAAAGAACCCAAAAGCTGCCTTGCCAGATGAGCCCTGAAACTTCAAGCTTTCAAGTTTATACTTCTGGGAAGTATAATAAACAAAACAAGGGGATTTAAGAAGAGAAAGATACTTATTGAATATGAATATAGAATATTATATAGTATCATGACAAGCCACGTGTTGTCCATGTAGGTCATGGAGGTCATGGGGCTTATCTGAGTAATGTTCCTCTTGAGTCACAAGGCTTAATCAAGTTGTGTTCTATTTAGGACCTGGTTTGAGTGATCCCTGTCATAGATAGTTAACTCATAATGGTGCCACCAGTATATTGACTGGGTGGTGAACCATTTGGTGAGCCGCTTGGTGATTTACTTGGGGCGTTAATTCCCCAAGAGTGAGTTGTCAAAGATGTTGCAACATCTCCCCCTAGGGTGCTGGAAGGCGGAGCCTTGGGAATTTACTTGAGAGTATCTGGTATGCGGGCTTGGTATTGATCCAGTTTGGCATTGGGTATGGGGAGCCTTGAATTTTGATGGGGTGCTCTTGACTTATACAAACAGAGGCTGTTGTGATGCATAAGTTTCAATTCAGTTCAAGCTCCAATCCCTTTGATGAGGTAGGTGTTATTGGGCTTAAATTCCATGACAATGCCTGCTCTGCGTAACCCTGGGTCTAGTTTGTGTTGGTTGTGATTGACGACCCAGATCTTGTCTCCAACTTGGAACCTTTCTTGTTGCAATGGGATTGCTTCCTGCTGAACCTTTTGTTGTTCCATCACTTCTTGGTGCTTTCTGGCTTGTAGTACTTTTGGGTCATTACTGTCTGGTATCTTCTTTGGAAGTGGCAGTTGTGGTCCTGTGGTTGTACTGACAAGTGTGGGTTTCTGACCATAGACAAGTTCATAAGGGCTTTTGCCCATATTGCAATTGATTTGTGTTCTTCAGACCATAAGGGCGGTTGGTAGCATGTTAACCCAGGCTTTTGGATTGTTGGCAGATAACTTACTGAGGGCTTCCACTAGAGAGCTGTTTAGTTGTTCTATGCGTCCATTTGCTCGTGGGTGATATGGGCTGGCTGTGACATGTTTTATTCCATTCTTTGGCAAGATGGATGTTGGTGTCAATAGCTTTGAGTTCAGTGCCTCCATCTGTGATTAAGAGGTCAGGCTTTCTAAAAAAATTCTATGATCTCCTTGCCAATGAATTGTCTCACGTCGTTGCCTTTGTGCTCTTTTGTGGCTTGTGCTACAGGCCATCTGGTTGCATAGTCAATGGCTGTGATGATGTACTTCTTGCCTTTGCTTTCACCGGGCATAGGTCCCACAATATCCAACAACCATACCTTGAAGGGTTGTGTGATGGATACAGGTACTACTGACTTGGGTGGCGCTTTGGTTTGGGCGTACTTCTCATAGACTTTGCATTGTTCCAGTACCTCTCTGATATCATCTTGCATGTTAGGCCACCAGTAGTGTGTCTTGAGGTATTCATGCAAGTTTCTGCTACAGGTGTGTCCCAAGTCTCTGTGATATTGGAGGATTGTGTCAATCTTTTGCGTTGACAGGACATAAGGTACAGTGTCACCATTTGGAAGTATTTGGCATAGCGTGTCATATACATTTTCAAAAAGGTGTTTGTTCTTGAGGACCTTCTCTTGGATGTCCATTGGTGTGCCAGGTGGTAACCCTTCCTGGAGATTCCCCATGAGTAACATGGACCAGTTGGGGTTGCCATCAGTGCAAAGGATGTGTTTATTGTATAGCATTGATAGGGCGTCTGCAGTAAGCATCTTCTTGCCTGGCTTGTATTCAATTTGCATGGGGTATCTCTGTATGAGACTTATCCATTTGGCTTGTCTTCTTGACAGGTGTTGTTGTGTTTTGAATAATATCAACAACTTGTAATTGGTGAGTACTTTGAACGTCTGGGCTCCTTCCAGATAGCAGTGCCATTTCATGAGGCAGTGTATGATGGCAACCAATTACTTATTGTGTATGAGGTATATTTGCTTGCTGTTCAATAGCTTCCTTGATTCATATGCCACAGAAAAAAAGTTCTTTTGGGCCGTTTGGATACAGAGGACTCCTCCTATGGCATAGTTGGAGGCATCAGTTTCTAGCTCGTAGATACCCTCACAGTTTGGGTATTGTAGGATGGGGGCAGTAACCATGTGTTCCTTCAGTTGGCGGAAATGTTGATCTTGTAAGGGTGTCCAGACAAATTTGGTTGTTTTCCCAGTGATGGCTGACAAGGGTGCTATTAGGGCGCCCCAGTCAGTGATGAACCTGCGTACATAGGCTACCTCAAGGAAAGATACAGAGTTTGCTCTTATTCCTTGGGGCTGGCATCTCTGTTATAGAGCGTAGCTTGTCTGGATCTGTTCTATACTGTCCTTTATAATGATGTGGCCAAGGAATGGAAGTTCAGTCAAGAATAACTCACATTTGGACGGTTTGGCAATCAATTGGATTTCTTCCAGGGTACAGAGGACTGCACATACCTCTTCCCAGTGTTGTTGTAGGTTGGGACTGTAAATGATGATGTCATCCAAGTAGATGATTGCTTGTTTTCCAATGTGTTCCTTGAATACTTCATTTATGAAGGCTACAAAGGTACTGGGAGCCTTTGTCATGCCAAAATTGAGAACAAAACATTCAAAGGATCCATATTTAGTTCAAAATGTGGTCTTTGGGATGTCTTCAGGTTTCACGCAAATTTGGTGGTAACCTGCTGTCAAATCAATTTTTGTAAAGATTTTGAACCCCCCAGGGCATCAAAAAGGTCATCAATGAGGGGCATGGTTACCTGTTCTTAATTGTGACCTTGTTGAGGGCCCTGTAGTCTGTGACCAGGCAGAGTCCTCCATCTTTCTTTGCCACAAAGAAGACAGTGGCACCAAAGGATGACTTTGAGAGCCTGATGAGGCCTTTTTCAAGTGCTTTGTCAAGGTAAGCTTTTAGGGTGCTGTTTTATTGTGGTGTGAGGCAGTAGATAGGTTGTGCTTTGGTTATACTCCCTTTTAGGTCAATTTTGTGTTGTATACCCCAATTAAGGGGTAACCTGGGTAGTGGCTCTTGGAAAACGGGAGGGAATTCACTGACTAGCTGGTTTCTAATTGGGGTCTTTTTGTGTTAGGTTTCTGTGTTTTTGAAGTGGATAACCTCATACGTACAGGTGCTCCAATTGATCTTGCTGGGGTCAGTTTCTTCTCCTGCTTTCATGATTTTTATGAATATGTGGTCCCTCATGAGAGTGTCAAGATTTGTTGGGTATATGTGATGGTGGACTTCTCCTTGCTGTATGGTGAGGGTGGTACTGTCCCAGTGGATATGAGGTTTTGTCTTTCTCATCCAGTCCAGGCCAAGTATGACATCATACTTGGGGATTGGTATGATAGGGCCGCTAATTGTTGTTTGTACATCTCCAATTTGGGCGCGGAAAGGTTTTGTCTCATGGGTAACTGGTGTGCTTTGATTGTCCGCCATAATGACCCTCTTGATGTTACTTCAAGCGGTAGGAAGCTTCATGAGGACCACAAAGCTCTTGTTGATGAGAGATTGATCTGCTCCAGTGTTAAATAGTGCTGTGCCCTGGTATCTGCAAAAGCAGAAAAGATAAGTGAGGAGTTTATTTCCAGTTTGGGCGGTAAACAGTAGAGAATTGCTGGAGGGAACTTGGATCATGGTGATCAAGTCCACATCCTGTTCTCTGTACAAGTCTTGTGAGGTGGAGGGGTGGATTGCCTAAGCACTCCCCTGAGCTTTTCCCTCCTTTTTGGTATCTTTGAAGCTGGCCTGGTTGGCTTGTGCAGTGTGATTCCCAGTTTGAGGCTGGGTACTGTTGGCTCAGTTGTTTTGCTTATTGGGGCAAAGCTCTCTTTTAGTGCAGGGTTTTCCTTACAGTTGTTGATGACATGTAGATTGTCAGACTTCTGAGTTGCACATTTTCCCTCTAGGAATACATCCTTGAGGTTCTTGCAGCAAGTTTTGTCAAACTGACGTCTAATGTGTGTGGGAAGGCCATTGTAAAAGTCTAGGTGCGGCCCAGGTTCATCAAAGTTGGTGGTGATGGGTGCTCAGTCATGTAGTCTTTCATATGCCATAATGTATTCTTCAATGGTTCCTGTCATTTTGAAGGTTCAAAGCTTGGTCATGATCACTACGTCTGAGTCCTTCATGGAGAACCTTTTGAGGAATGCGGCCTTGAACACTTCCCAATTTTCCTTCTGGTCAGGGTGTTGGGCTAGCCATTTAATTACAAAACGTGAAGCAGTCCCTGTAACACAAAGGGCAATCTTGCTGACCCAGAGTCTTTGGGGGGGGGGGGGTATTCCACTTGTTCAAACTTGCTCTTGGTGCTGTTGATCTAAAGAGAGGTGTTCTCACAGCGTAGTCCTGCAAAGGCGCCAATTTCAGCGGTATGTAAGCGTTGAAACACAATATTGGATATCTCAAGTTGTGGATGCGCTGTTGTGATTGGCGTGATGGGAAACCGTCTGCGGGCTTTGAGAGCGTTGTACTGATTGATGGGTACAAGGACGTTATTGTAGATGACAAGGCCTGCAGGAAAGTCTTGTCCTACTTTGTAATCTCTTCAGCTGTTAGGGAGTGACATTGTTTGGGTTCTTTTCTTGGGAGGAATTTTTCCTTTGAGTTGGGTAGGTATGGATAACCTACCTGTGCTACCACTGTTGAGTTTATACTTCTGGGAAGTATAATAAACAAAATAAGGGGAAGATTTAAGAAGAGAATAATACTTTATTGAATATGAATATAGGCTAATATATAGTATCATGGCAAGCCACATGTTGTCCATGTACATCATGGAGGTCATGGGGCTTATCTGAGTAGTGTTCCTCTTGAGTCACAAGGCTTAATCAAGTTGTGTTCCATTTAGGACCTGGATTGAGGGATCCCTGCCATAGATGGTTAACTGATAATGGTGCCACCAGTTTATTGACTGGACAGTGAACCATTTGGTGAGCCGTTTGTGGATTTAATTGGGGCGTTAATTTCCCAAGAGGGAGTAATCAAAGATGTTGCAACACATTTATGATTTTCAAATTTTGTTCTTGGTTTTAAAAATCTTGCAATTTCAAGAAAACATTATATTTAATGAAAAAAGAATGGCTTTAAATATAAAATCCAGATTTCAGTTGATTTATTTTGTGCACTTAAAATATGCAGCATAACTTGAAATTTACAAAGAGACTATTAGATCCTAAAATTTGGAATATTTAAATAAAATCCCAAGTGTCAGAAATTGCGCTATTCATGCTATTTTGATATAGCCTTCAAATATTGATACTTGTAAGACTTGGCTGAATTTGCTTTTGATTTCAGAGTTTTTACACCTTCTTAAAATAAGTCAACATCAATTTCCACCCATTCCAGATTACCTTACTTGCACCTGACTGATCTTGGCACAAGTTCAGCTTGGAATGACCTCATCAGCCACACTGTCTACCTATTGAATGATCAACACACTAATTATACTATTTAAGTAGAATTATTTTCCCTAGTAAGGACAAGTTTATCCACATTTGTGTTGGCGTTTATAACCTTCAAGCCTTTTCCTTCCTTTTTGCCAAAAGGAACTCCTCTTTATTTATTCCAGGAAATTAAGGTACATGTCCTTAATTTTGCCATGAAGGCTAACCCAAGGCTAGCTTTGAACCTCAAACCTTTTGTAACAAAGGTTTCCTGCCATGTCCTCTTGGATGTTGTCCCCAAGAGCCAAACACAACAAAATGGTGCTCACTACAGGGACTGCCAGCCTCTTGGTTACTCTGTTCCCCCGTGCTTTCTCAGGTCCTTCTCCCATTGTTACAGAAGTACCCAAATCTCCTAAAGTTTTGAGTCTCTCTCTTGAGGAGGATATTACTGACTCCCCAAAAATACCTATGATAATGGTGTTGTTGCCTGGGCCCTTGTGGGCCTTTCTCCCAGCTTTCTCCTTGACCTACAAACAAGCTTTTGCCGCCAATTGCCCCCTCCTTAATAATGGTATAGTAGCCATGCATACATTTCCTGATCTCTGACATGGTTACGCTTCTGAAGACTTTTACTCCTTATTGTTAGATAGAGGATTCCACCTAGTTTGATGGAATCCATGGAAGCCATTGGTGTGCTAGTAAACCAGTTCATCCAGCCCAATTTTTTCCACCATCAACTAGTGTTGGGATCCCAGAATCAACTCCTTTCTGCTGTGGTGTCTGCGGTAATCAACAATCACGTTCAGAATATGGCCTATCAAGAATGGACACACTTTTTCTTTGCTTGCATTTTGGATAGAAACATGATTGATTGGCCTCCCAAGAATACCTGACTTCATTGCTAAACATACTTTTCATCTTCTCTCCATGTATACATCAGAGATAAGTTGTGTGAACTAGATGAGCATCATGCTGTCTGGAAAGGACAAATTGAATCCACTCTTTTAAGATACCAACAAGACTTTGAGACCTTAGTAGATGAATTCAACCAATTCTGAGAGAATACCAACAAAAGCTAGAATTATTGGGGTCCAGTATGGACAGTTGGGGCCATAGATTGCAATAGCAATGCAACGTGAATAAATCTATGTTGAGCCATACTCTGCCCCAAGTTTAGAGCTACATTAACAAGAAGGTGGCAGCTGTGGCCGTGGTGCCACCCATGCCTCCCCCTGAAGGCCTTACTAAATATGAGGCTAAAATTTGGGAGGCCATCACATAGCTCAAGGTAACTACCTGCCTTTAGGCCTATCTTTCTAATTCACCAACTGCTGAGCATGTACTGGATCCTCATATCACCATCCTGACTGATCAGGTGGCTACACTAAAAGGTGAGATTGCTTACCTACATCAACGCCTCTCAGATCAAGACAACTCATCCTCTTAAGCCAGTGATAATGGCAAAGAAGAAACTGATGAAGTACCTGCTCTTGACAATCACAGGTGCTGCCCAGGTTTGTAAGGACAGCCATACATAAATTGTGCCCTTGCTCAGGACAACCTGGTGGCAGTGATCAACAAAATTGCTATTGCAACTGAACCAATGATAGTTCAGTATTTAATTGAGGAAGACAACAGTCTAATATAAAGGATACAAATGAGAAAAATAAGATAAGGTTTATTAATTAATATTGTGACTAATATACTATATGGGAAGCGCAATAAGACCATCAGGGGATAGTACGGTGGCAGGTTCCATGTAAGGTTCAAAGCTGAGGAATAACTTGTGCAGGGATCAGCAAAGTCAAATTGGCAGAACTACTAATTAGGAGATGGTGCCCACAATTTGACCTTACCTTCAGCTGTTTTCTCTTGTTAGATACGTCATGAGGCAACTCATTGAGTGCCCCCTTTTATTATGAGATACATTGGCAGGCAAGAGGGGAATCTTGGTTGCAACACCCCCCTTGCCCACTGTTTGTTTTCAGGTACCAGGATTGGAACTTGTGATAGATCTGGGAAGGTCCTCACAAAGAGTCTTTTTGTGGGAATGGCGCGGCAGGGGTGCAAGCGGTCATGGTGGAGTGTCTTGGTGTTTCCTTGGGTGTATTCAAGCTTTAGGCATGTATGTTGTAGAGGGCAGCTACCTTGAAGGGCCCAGGTGATTGGATTCCAATTTGGCAGAGTTAGAATTGAGGGTGTAGATGGGATTGCCTACAGCATACCTTGCTTTGGGGTGTCTAGTCCCCCTTGATCTGTTCTTGTTCTATGTTGCAGGCCTTAGATTGCCATTGACTCAGGGAGGGAGTAGTTACAAGGGGAGGTTTTGCAGGAACTGTGGACCATAGCTTCCCCTGTTCTACCTCTGTCAGGACATCAGGAGTCTCAAACAACAAGGCGCTGGGGCTGAAGCCTGTAACCTGATTAATCCTGACACATAATATGAGTAGGGAAGTGGGGAGATGTTTGGTCCAGATGGTGTTTGGATGCTCTTGGGAGAGCTTGACAATCAATTGTACTAGGGGACCATTCAGGCGTACTACATGTCTGTTGGCTTGAAGGTGATATGGTATGGTGACTACTTGTTAGAGGGCGTTTTTGGTGCAGTATGCCTTCATAACGTTACCTACAAGCTCAGGTTTCCTAACAGTGATGAGATAATTGAGGCGTCCAAAGCACGCCACAATCTCCTTGCCAATGAACCAAGTGATGGTGGCGGCAGTGTGATTGGTGGTCACCAACGCTACAGGCCAACAGGTAAAGTAGTCAATTGCTATGATGACATATTTCTTGCCCAGCTTGTATTCAGGTAAGGGTCTAACAATGTCAAGGGCCCACTGCTCAAAGGGTTCCATGGCCTTGATGGGCAAGACATACTCGGATATATTACTTTTACACATGATGCACATCTCAAAGAGGTCCAGGATGTCCTGGCGCATGTGGGGCCACCAAACCTTGCGCTTCATGATTCCAAAGAGGTTATGTCCTCTGATATGACCCAAGGTGCAGTGGTAGTACAATATAGTGTCTCCTTGTTGTGTGGTGAGAATGTAAGGTATCTTTTCACATGTTTCCACCTGGCGGCAGACATTGTCAGCATCAGTGGTAGACTAGCTTTTGTTGTCCTTCAGTTTGGAAATAGTCACAGAATTGAGGCCCTTGTAATAAGTGGCCTCAGGACACAGGTATAGCATGGGCCAGTCTGGGTCCAAGCCGTCATCCCCCATGATGGACACTATGTAGAGTCTGGAGAGAGCGTCAGCTATGACCGTCTCTTTCACAGGTTTGTATTCAATGCACAACTGGCACAGGGACAGACATTATACCCATCCTGCCTGATGTCAAGTCAAGTGTGACTGAGTATTGAAGTATTGAAGATATTTGTGGTCTGTCAGGACCCAGGGTGAAAATGTGGCCCCTTCCAGGTTTCAAGAACATTTCTTGATTCAGTGCACAATTTTTGCTAACTATTCATCATGTATGGGGTAGCGCTGCTCTGAGTCAGTGAGCTTCCTGGATTTGTATGCCACGGGGAGGAAGACACCTTTGTCAGTATCCACCTGTAGCACACCCCCTATGGCTCTGTCAGAGGCATCAGTCTCAAGTTTTTACTGACAGTTCTGATTGGGAAATTGCAATACAAGCGCATTTGTAAGTCTTTGCTTCAATATCTCAAAGACTTGATCTATGGCAGGGGTCCAATGAAAGCACTGTTTGGTGTTTAGGAGCTCATTGAGCGGTGTGATTAGTTCTCTGCAATTGGGAATAGACTTAAGTGTTTAGGCAACCATGCCTAAGAATGTAAACACCTGAGCCACATTGGTGGGAGGTGGCATGCTTGTGATTGCCTTAATTTTGGCAGAGTCAGGCTTTATTCCTTGGGCAGAGATGGTGTGCCCAAGGAACAGGAGCTCTGACTTGAGGAATTCCCATTTATAAGGCTTTGCCTTCAACTGGCTTTTCCAAAGGGTGTCAAGAAAAGTGCAGAGGTGTTGGAGATACTTGGCTTGATCTTGACTGAAGAGAATGATGTTGTCAAGGTACACAACAACACATTTTCCAATCAAATCCTCAAATGCTTTGTTCATTAACATGGCAAAGGTGGAAGGGGTGTTGATCATTCCAAAGTTCATGATCCAGCACTTAAACACCTGTAGTGTGTGCAGAAGGCAGTCCTTGCCCCATCCCCTGGTGCAATACGGATCAGATTGTACCCTGTGGGGAGATCAATCTTACCAAAGACCTTCACATCCGCAAGCGTGTCAAAAAGGTTGTTGTTGTGTTCTGAGGTGCGGCACAGACACACAACAGGGAATCCTAACCTTAGGATTGGATTTGTACTAAGTCTCAGTTAGATGACAGGGAAGGAAATAGCGTTTACCTTGCGGCCCTGGAAGAATATTCTCTACTAGTTGTGGCTAGAGAGAGGCGCGGAAGTACAGAAGAACAAAGACAAAAATGTGAATAGAACTTAATTTTAATTCTTTGAATGTGAAATGGAATATATAGTGGTTAGGAATACCATAAAACACTACAAGGATGGTAGGATCACTTGCCACAAGCATGAGTGGGGCAAGTGAGTTGCGCAGATTCAGGAAACTGAACAATCATACTTCCTGAAGCGGAAGCCAGTTCATTTTGAGAGTCAAACGCAAAAGCAAGAGATTCATCCTCAAAATGGCCCAACAAAGGCAAAATCAAAACATGGTAAATGCTGTTATTCACGACATTGCCCCCCTCTAGATTAGCCTTTGGGGGGAGATACTTGCAGAGGAACTTGGCGTGTACGTGAGCAAAAGGGCAACCACTAGAGAGGAGCTTTACAGTGTACTCAGACCCTTATTTGAAAGTCACCTCTAAAGGACCAATCCATAGGGAGTCTAGTTTGTGCGCACGCCCACCCACACAGTGTTGATAATATAGGAGATGGTCACTAATAGCAAACTCAGGCAAGGGGGAGCAACTAGCGTTGTCAGGAGAGAGCTTGAGCATCTTAGTTTTATATGCAGAAGTGTAGGCAGTGGCCTGTATATCAATGATACGGTTAACTAAGTCTTTGATGTGGTTGTCAGGAAACATGCCCTTGTCAGAAGAGAGTATGGGAACCCCCAAGAGCAACAGAGTGGTGGCTTCACGCCCATACAACATGGCAAAGGGGGAGTACCCTGTGACCCAATGCTTGCTCAGAAACTAGGCAAAGAGTGCAGCAGTTAAGTATAGATCCCAATTGGCAGTGTCAGAGTAGGTGAGTTTTCTCATGATAGAAACCAGTGTCAAGTTGGCACACTCAACTGCCCCATTAGTGGAAGGATTATAGGGGGCAGAGAAGGACTGGTGAGCTCCTAAAGCTTCAACAACAGAGGTTACAAGTTTGGCATTGAAGCTGGTTCCATTGTCTGACAACAGCACTTGAAGACAGCCATGACAGTAGAAAACATCCTGCAGCAGGAAGGCAGCAGTAGTCTTAGCAGTGATGTCTTTAGAAGGGCGAGCTTCTACCCACTTGCTGAAGTGGTCAACAGCAATCAGGATAAAGCGGCATCCAGAGTGTGAGCGGGCAAGAGGACCTACAGCATCAGTGCTGACAGTATTAAATGCTTGTTGAGGGGGCACCAATTTGAACTTGTGAGAAGCAGCTCAGGGCCTTTGTAGTTGGCAGTCATGGCAACTAGCTATTACATCTGGTATCAACAGGCAAAGATTCTCCCAGAAGTAATTCTTCTGAAGCCAGAAAAAGTTTTTGGCTATGCCTCCATGGCCAGTTTCTTTATGAGCTTGTGACACCAAAGAGAGACAAAGACTGGGGCACATGTATAGCAGGTATTGACCCTAAACCTTCTTGAAGAGTTGGTTATTGCATATGAGGGTGTCTTCAGACAATTTGGACAGGTCAAGTCAAACTTCTTATGTCTCACTTTCCCAGGAAGAGTGGTAGCCAATTAGCTCATACAGTTGATCTGCCTCAGCAGGATGTAGGGCAAGGATGGGCATTTGGGATAGCCTGTCAGCATTCTGATGTTGAATCCTGGGGCAATGGAGCACAGTGAAGTCATAACCTTGAAGGTGGAGAGACCATCTGGCTAGGAGTCCTTCAGGCTCCTTAAGTTGTTGTAACCATTTGAGCAAAGCATGGTCAGTGACAACAGTGAAATGGGTACCATACACGTAGTGGTGGAATTGTTTGAATGCATGCAGCACAGCAAGGCATTCCTTCTCTGTAACACTATAATTCTTCTCATGCTTATTAAGCACAGGGAAGTATAAGCTACAGGGTGGTCCACACCTTCATTGTTGAGTTGATCCAAGATAGCCCCAATAGAAAGGTCACTAGCATCGTGTACAAGATGAATTCCTTATTGTAATCAGGGTACACTAAAATAGTGCTTCATTGAGTTTCTGTTTTAGAGACTTGAAGGCTTGCTGTTGGCTGGCGGTCCATTTGAAGGGGACATTAGCAATAGTTGGACCAGAGTTCAGTAGTATTGGCAAAAAGAGGGATGAATTTTCTATAGTAACCCATCATGCCCAGAAAGACTTGTACTTCTCAGAGGTTGGTGGGCGGAAGCATTTTGTCAATGGCTTCAACCTTCTTGGCATTGGACAAATTCCCGTTTGGGTTACTTCATGGCCCAGGAATTCAAGGCAATCTTTGAAGAAAGCACACTTAGAAGGCTTAAACTTAAGCCAGCTTCTTGGATCTTTATGAACACCTCTTTAAGATGGGCTAGGTGATCAGTGAAAGTTGCGCTGAAGACTGTTACATCATCTAGATAGACTAAGAAAAACAACAACTTCAAGTCCCACAGGATGGAGTCCATGGCCCTCTGGAAAGTTGCTAGGGCATTGCAGAGCCCTTGCGGCATGCAAGTAGGCTCAAACAATCCTTCTGATGTGATGAGTGCAGCCTTCTGACAGTCTTCAGGAGAGAGGTCTACTTGCCAGTAGCCAGACGCCAAATCCATGGCAGAGAAAAACTTAGAATCTCCAAGGTGTCAAAGGGCGTCATCAATGCGTGGTAAGGGATAGGAATCTTTCTTGGTTAGAGAATTCAACCTTCAATAGTCCATCACAATCCAGTGTCCTATCCTTTTTCTTTAAGATGAGCAGAGGAGAAGCCCAGGGACTCTGAGAGGGAGCTAGCAATCCAGCGTCCAGCAGTTGTTTGAGCTCCTTGGAAACCTGCGCATCTTCCACTTGGCTGCGGCTGTTTGTCTTGGCACAAAAGGGAGGAGCATTCCCTGTGTCAATCTGATGTATCACACCTTTGGCTACCCATAATCAGTACTATCTTTAGCAAAGATGTCTGAGAACTGGTCTATTAAATTAAGCACCTCTTTCTGTTGGACCACGGACAACTGAGGGAAGTCCTGGGCAGTGAACAGAGATAGGACTTGAGGCTTGTCTTTGGGTAGATTAAAGTCTTGAAACGTAAAAAGGGGTGAAGAGACAAGACGTCAGGAGCATTAAACAACTTTCCGTAACCAACAACCTGTCCTCTGGATACTGTCATAGGAAGCGCAGTAAGGTTTGCAACTAGTAATTGAACAGGATCCTTGTGGGAAATGTTTAGAATTCCAGGACAAAGGTAAGGCTTGTTACGCCCCAGCAAAGGAGGGGAGTACAGCTCTAAGAAAGTCTGTTCAGGTAGTTCATATGATATCTGGGAGTCTATGATAGCCTGAGAGCCTGGGAAGATAGTGATAGTAGACGTGGCCATGAGAAGGATTCCCTCAGTTGCAGGACAAGCCATGGGAGGACACTTCATGTTGGTGGAATGGGTTTGGTACTTTAGGGTGAAAACTCCAGTGGGTACTCCAGAGTACATGTCTTCAACCGTTTACCAGGAACTTTGATGGGCTCCTCAAAGATCAGAGGGTCTTTGCACCCTATGATAGAAAGATAGCCATCTTTTAGGTTGATGATCCCATTATATTCCCAAAGGAACTGGGTACCAACCAAAAGGTCATAGCTCTCATTTTCTAGAACAACAGCTGGCGCAGCCAACAGGAGTTTACCAAATTGCATTGATAAGGCAGAGTAAGCACCAATGCAAGTCATGGAGAGACCAGCAGTGCCATAGGATTGATGGTAGTTGAGATCAGGGGCCAGCTTAAGTTTCTTCATTAGTTTAGAAGAAACAACGTTGACAGGAGAACCAGTATCCAGGACAGCTTTGATCTTGACCTTTTGGATAGATATCTCTACTTGGGTGGTGGTGCGTCCAAAGGGTGGCAGAACAGCCAAGATATCCTGTGCTTCAGCTAGTTACTTGTCCCATTTCTCAATCATGCATTGTAGTCCCAGAAACTCCTTATATACAGTTTGGAGAGGGAGTGAGATAGATACATTCTTTGAAACGGCGTCTGCAACTTCAGCGGCTTCCTCTGATGATTCCACTAATACAGGGGACCGTTATTCCTGAGTAAGATAAGGGCGGGAGACAACTGCTTTGGCCTCAGACAAGGGCTTGGTGGTAGTTGTAGTCTTCCCAGATTGCAGCTTGTAGGGAACAGCAATAGTCTCTGGGATGGCAAGAACAGAATACCTGTATGCATCATGGTCTTCAACATCAGATTCATCCACATCAGAATTGTCAGAAATGTCATGAAACAGGAGGAGGATAGGAGGTGCTTCATAATCAGCATACTCAGAGTCAGTAGCAGTTGGGATGTAGGAGGAGACTGGGAAAAATTGTTAACCAAGAGCGTCTCTGCCTCTAGGTTGACTGTTCTTTTCCCAACTGATCCTTGGGATCAGCTCCTTCAACCCGCGGATTGGAGCAGATGCAAGAGTGGTGGCCTATCTGACCACAGTTGTGGCAACCTTGATGTTGAGGAGGAGTCTGGGAGTTCATAGTGAGGATCTGAGGGCCGCAAGAAGAGGAGCCAGAGTTTGAAGCGGAACAACTTTCCCAAACAACTGCCCCAGAATGGGTAAGATGCATATCTTGGAGCAGTGTTTTTATGCTTTTCATGAAGGACAGAATAGCCTTATAGGGCTTTGAAATGGAGGCATAGGAGTTGATTAACTTGAGGGTCTGGGAGCAGGCCATATATTCTTCATGCACTGTCAAAAGTCTGCTTGTTATTAACTGTTGTCCCTCCATGTAAAATCTGTCAGCAAATTCAGCTAATGTCTCTTTGGACTTGAATGATATGTGCATGAAAGCATCCTTAATCACCTCCAGGCTAAGATCACCACCAAACTTGTCAATCAGGAGCTGTTTCATGTCCTCCCAGGTCTCAATGGAGGGCAGCTCTGGTACAACTACCTCTTGAAAGGTTGGGTGTAGGCAAGTCAGAATATGTTCTTTCTTAACTTCATCTAGTGCTTGTCTCATAGCAGTCTTGTAAATAGTTAAGAAAGCTGCAATAGTCAAGGTTTTGGGATCAAAGACTTGCTTAAAAGTAGGCTTGAAGTGTGCCTTGGGAGCTGGGCCACCATTGTTGCTATCAAGTACATTTATGCGCGGGGAGAACTCAGCTTCAGATTTGGAGGGGGGTTGTCTAGCCTATAGTTGTCAAACGCTTTCTTCAAGAGTAGTCAGAGTCTCGGTGGTTCTGGCACCCGTAGTGTTGGTTAGAGCGGTCTGTTGTTCAGTAACATATAGGCGTTGTCCTTGGGTAACAACAACCGTGGAGAGCTCAGCAAGTTGCAAAGTAAGGGATGGCCCCACTGATAGGCAAGTGTTGAATCTGTCATTTTACCAAATTGATCAACTCACTCATCTCCTGTACGTCCCTGTCCAACTCAGTCTGGTCTTGTTTCAAATTATCCACCACATTAGCTAGGGCAATCAACTCTCTGTCACAGTGGATTCAAGGAGCCCCATCCAAACCAGGACAACATCCATATTCTTTGGTAACCCTGTGTGGACTAGCAGCGGCTGTCGCTTCTTCGCGTAAAGCAGCAATTTCCTGCTGTAGCTCAGCAACTTGAGTAGTCAGCGCAAGAACCTGGGGATCAGGTTGAGGCATTTCAGTAGGACGTCTTTGGCTACAAGTGGAAGCACATAATTCCCGGATGGCTTCCCAGATTCCCTGCTCTCTGTCAACCAGATCATCAGCAGGAGGAGAAGGCAGAGCATCAGGTTTGGGAGAAGACAGCTCATTCACCTGACTCTGAAGTTTGGCAATAGCGGCAGCAGTGGCAGCTCTTTCTTGATCAAATTACGCGCTGAGTTCATTTAGACCTTGGGCAGCAAGGTCAGCTACCTGTTGCAATTACTCAAAGGAATAGATACTGAATGCATTGAGCTGTTGCACTAGGCGCTCAAAATTGGAGAGATAAGCATTTAGGGTGGATTCTACTTGATTGCGCCAGGGTTGTTCTAGCTGGTGAAACTCATGTAATTGCTCCCTAAAGTACTCAGGGATGGACTGGCGTATTTTCTTGATGGAATTAACTAAACATGTTTGAGAGGTGACCAAATCACGCTGATTGTCAGATATCAGGGAGAACAGGGAATGAAGACATTGTTGGTAGGCAGCAAGCTGGTCCCCATGATGGGTAACAGCTGCTTGTAGAGACAAGATTTCCTGAATGTGGAGTCCCACCACCATCTGGTGATAGGCCAAGGCGGGCTGTACAAAGGATGACAGCAGATGATCAGCAAGCCAGCTTCTGGAAGGAGGTGTTGTGGAAACTGAGGGGCCACAATTAACTCATAGTATTTGGCACGGCTAAACTGTAACTGAAGGCAAGAGATGGCCCCGTCCCAAGCTATCCCAAGGACTACTGCCATGATTTTTTCCAAGTCAGGGGTACCCATATGGTAAGAAACTAGGCAGGGACCATTCCCAAGGTTCAGTACAGTAGGGACAAAAGGCGGGTTGGCAATGTCTTCCTCAATAGGAGGGCTGGTAATTTCAGGCAAGGTTGACTCCCAAATAGGCAGAGGCAAGGAAACTCAAATGTAGATGCAAAAGGGATAACCAAGGGGCTTACAGCCCATGTAGTGAGTACCATTTTTGTAATTTCAGGCTTATGCAAGGCCCATGAGACAGGAACACCTGTAGTAAGCATCATTTTTGTTGTGTTCTGAGGCGCGGCACAGACACACAACAAGGAATTGTAACCTTAGGATTGGATTTGTACTAAGTCTTGGTTAGAAGACAGGGAAGGCAATAGCATTTACCTTGCGGCCCTGGAAGAATAATCTCTACTAGTTTGGCTAGAGAGAGGCGCAGAAGTGCAGAAGACACAAAGATAAAAATGTGAATAGAACTTAATTTTCATTGGTGAATGTGAAATGGAATATATAGTGGTTAGGGACACCACAAAACACTACCAGGACGGGAGGATCACTTACCACAAGCATGAGTGGGGCAAGTGAGTTGCGCAGAGTCAGGAAACCAAACAATCATATTTCCTGAAGCAGAAGCCAGTACATTTCAAGAGTCAAAAGCAAAAGCAAGAGATTTGTCTTTGAAATGGCCCAACAAAGGCAAAATTGAAACATGGTGAATGACGTTATTCACGACATGTACCATACAAGCTTTGCTCTGGGAAGACTACCACCACTTCTGAAGTACCTACAAGTGAAGCTGAGTCCATGATGGCTTGCCCTTACAAAGCCCAAGCCCACCAACCTCCCGTCTTGGTTGACTCTTCTGAGGAAGCAGCCAAGCTAGTGAAGCTCTTTTCCATAACGTAACTGTATCTCTCCCACTACAGACGGTATATAAAGAAATCCCTGTGTTACAGTGCATGCTAGCTAAATGGGAAAAAGAGCTAGAGGCTGTGCAAGACGTGTTGGCAGTCTTGCCTCCCTTTGGGAAAGATACAACCCGCGTGAAAGTATCAATCCAAAAGGTTAAGATCAAAGCCATCTTGGATACGGGTTTCCCAGTCAACGTGGTATCTTTGAAGCTAATGAAGAATCTTAGGTTGGCCCCTGACCTCAACTACACACAGTTGTATGGCCTAGCTGGCATGGCCTAAACTCAAGCCATTGGAGCCTACTCCGCTCTACCCATGAGGTTTGAGAAACTCCTTTTTGTTTCCCCTGCTGTGGTCCTTGAGAACAAAAGCTATAACCTTTTGGTTGGTACTCAATTCCTCCAAGAATATAATGGGATTGTAAACTTACAAGATGGATACCTTTTGCTCTTGGGATATGAAGTTCCTTTGATTTTTTAGGTACCTCCGCGCCTCCCAGGAAAACATCTTAAAACTTGCGTGCTTGAGTCCCTACGGGTATCTTCTCTCTCAAGTATAGGACTCACTCCTTCAACATGTGTTCCCCTCCTCCTTCCTGCCCTGCGGAAGAAGGGGTACCCCTGCTATTGCCAACTGCTATTATCATCCCCCGGGCTCTCAACTGGTTATTGACTCCCCAATTTCCTATGAGCTGCCTGAAAAGCCCTTCTTGGAGCTTTACTCACCTGAATCTTTAAGTTGTATCAAGTCTTGCCTGTGTCCTGAGATTTTAGACCATCCCACAAAGAGCCTGTCTAATTACTGCTTGCTAACCTGACGTCCCTGCCCATGCAGGTGACCAGAGGCCAGGTTGTAGGGCATGGTTGTATACTGGGAGCAGAACAAGTATCCTCCCTCTACCCCTTTGGAACTTTCAATGATTTCAATCTACCTGAAGACAATCATCAAGTTCTTTCCTTGTTCACCGCTGCTATTTCCTCCAACTGTCCCCTGTTCAACAAAAAAACGTGTTGAACCTGCTCAACCAGTTAGCAACATCTTTGCTCTGGACCTACAGACTATGGCCTAGCTAAAGGAGTTGTCCATCAGATTGATACTGGGGATATGCCCTTTTTTTGTGCTAAAACATACTGCCATAGTAGGGTGGAGAATGCTGAAACAGATCCAGGACTAACCAGTCCATCCTGCCATTATCCCGCCATTGACTCTTATTTCTGTTACCTTCCTGGGACAAAGCTTCAAGGAGCTTTGTCTCCAGGGAGGCAATTTTCTTGGATAACACATTATTGTCATTCCACCAACAAGCCATGATTTCAACGCTTTTTTCTCTTGTGCTCTCATTGCCTCAATTTCACAATTCACCATCTCTTTTACTTGTTGCAAGATTTCATCCCATCCTACCAACAAGTTCCAAGCATCCCATGCATAAATTTGGTTCCCTTAGACGGGAGTCCCTTCCTTTGCAAAGTAATCAGAATACAGCTATTCAAACGCAGTCTTTACTTCTACTAAAGATTTGGCAGGGACAGTCTTGGTGACCTCCAGGCTGGTCCAAGCTTCTTCCAATGTACTTGTAGGAACCTTTTTTCTTGCAACAGCTGTTTTCACACAAAGGATCTCAAACTTGGCTCTCTCAAATTTTAACAAAGAAGGCATGAAAATTGAAAAATAGGTGAGGGGAAAGCGTCAAAACCAACAATGTGAATATATCTTTTATTAATGTTTAACTGTTTTTGCTTACATACCATTCAGGGCATACACAGCTGAAAACCCCTCCGGTTCTTGAATCAACCAATGATTTGCATCATGTGGCCTATGACATTCAAGTCATCCAACATAGATCTTTACCTGAAAGATCATCAACAATTCCCAACCTATGAGAATTGACCTACAAAGGGCAGAAGTCACCTGACTCCATTCAACCCAATGTACCAATTTGGCATGGAGCTTCCCCAGCTCCCAGCACCAAAACCCTGTGGATTTCAGATCCTAAACTCAGCTATCAGTGTTCCAACTGGGAACCAGCTGATCAAACCTGAATTCCTAGGCATCCTTGCCTTTATTTAGTTATTTTTGCATTTAATGGGTTTTTGCCTTTAAAACCCATTAAACTGCTTCAAAACTTGAATCAGGCGCCACGGCGGCGCCCAGCAATTTCCCCAGGCGGCGCCCCAGCGCCTGAGAAAATTTGATAGCGGTGCTTTTGTGCATCTTGAGTTCATTAGGCGGCGCAGCGGCACCTCTAACCCAATAAATTTGCCAACACGGCGCTTTTAACCCAAATTCTGGGGTTTTTCCCATGGTTAACCTTAACCAAACTTCTTGACAAAGTCAAGGACATTTTAATATAATTCTATCCTCATTAATTATATCCTGTATTTATTAATTAATCTTTCTTATTAACTAACCCATTTTGAGATGCCTAGTCTCCAAGATTGATTTGGCCAATCTTGTCTCAATTTTTTTAGTTGACCTAACCTAACTAAACATCCATATTCTGTTCTTTTATTAAACATAGATATCCAGTTTCTAGGAACCTTTCCCTCAAGAATTCCAAACAAACCTATCTATATGTAATAAACAGCAAAAACAGAACATCTTTATATTTTGGAGCATTTATTTGGCTAAACGCTCAGCAGTGACTGTAGTATGGTCACAGATGCTCAGGTGTCAAAAGAACTCAATGAACTTCTGGACGCTGGGTTATTTGCTCCTTCCCAAAGTCCTTGGGCTTCCCCGTTACTTATTTTCAAGAAGAAAGATGTTGGACACTGCGTTGTAATGGACTATTGCCGCCTGAACTCTCTCACTAAGTAAGACTTGTACCCCTTGCCCAGAATTGACAATGCTCTCAAACAGCTTGGTGTTTCCAAGTTTTTCTTAGCCATGGATTTAGCTTCTGGATACTGGCAAGTTGACTTATCACCAGCAGACCAAGAGAAGGCTGCACTTATTATCTCAGAAGGCCTCTTTGAACTACTTGTATGCCCCAAGGTCTCTGCAATGCCCCTGCCACATTTCAATGGGCTATGGACTCCATCCTATGAGACCTAAAGATCTCTTGTGTCCTTGTGTACCTTGATGATACCACTGTATTCAGTGCTACCTTTACCAACCACTTGGTTACCATCAAGGCTGTCTTCATCAAGATTTGTGAGGCTGGCTTGAGTCTCAAACCCTCCAAGTGCTCCTTCTTCAAGGAACGTCTTGAGTTCCTAGGACATGAAGTCACTCAAATTGGAATCCTCCACATGAATAATAAGGTGGAAGCCATCAACAAGATGCTACCTCCCACAAATATTTGTGAGGTTTAAGTATTCCTTGTTATGATGGGCCACTACCAACAGTTCATACCTGACTTTGCTGAACTGAGCAAAACAATTGTCTAACTGCTTCACAACGTCCCCTTTGAATGGACTGACAGCCAACAACAAGCATTCAAAGCACTGAAGGCCAAAAACAAAGAGGCTTCTATCTTGGTCTATACTGATTATGATAAAAAGTTCATCTTGTATACTGACGCTAGTGGAGTGGCTGTGGATGCCATCCTTGCCTAACTTGACAATGAAGGTGTGGATCAACCTATAGCCTACTTGTCAAGAATCCTCAGTAAGCACAAGAAGAACTACAGTGTCACTGAGAAAGAATGTCTGGCAGTACTGCATGCAGTGAAACAGTTTTGTAATTACATCTATGGAACCCACTTCATGGTAGTCACCAATCACTCCTCCCTCAAATGGCTACAACAGCTAAAGGAACCAAAAGGTTGACTAGCGTGTTGGGCTCTGCGTCTACCTGGGTATGATTTCACTGTGATACACCGTCCCGGGGCCCAACATCAGAACATTGATGGCCGTCAAGAATGCCAATCCTAGCTATCCATACCGCTGATGCTGATTGATTATAAAAATTAATAGGGCATCCTGACTTTTGGACCACTGATCCATAAGACATCTGCTTGGCACTACAGACCCTAGCCAAGAACACTATAATTTGTGATAGACAGCTCTTCAAAATGGTTAACAATGCCTACCTACCCTACGTTTGCCCTAGCATGAGGATAGTCATTATCCTCCAAGCACATATTGAAACTGACCATGGAGGCATAGCCAAGACTCATGACTGGTTATGAAAAACTTCTACTGGGAAAACATGCGCCTCTTGATCCCTGATGTCCTTGCCTCCTGTCATTCCTGTCAGCTCCAACAACCTCGTCTTCCCAACACCAGTTTAAACTCATCCCTCCAAAGCATGCCTTCCACACAGTGAGTATTGATGCTGTTGGGCCTTTCCCTAGGTCTAGGTTGGGATGTGGGTTTATCTTGGTTGCTGTAGACCACTTTAGCAAGTGGGTTGAAGCCAGAGCAACAAAATATATAACAGCAAGGACCACAGCTACTTTCTTGCTGCAAGACATCTTCTATTGACATGGCTGCCCTCAAGTCCTGCTCTCAGAAAATGGCACCATTTTAATGCTTGCCTCATCACCTCTATTTTCAAAGCTATGGGGACTCATCAGCCGTTCTCTAAGCCATATAATCCCTCAACCAATGGAACTGTTGAACAAGCAAACTCAACCCTGGTATCCATCATGAGAAAACTCACGCTCTCTGACGCTGCCAATTGGGACATGTTCCTCCCCGCTGCCCTCTTTGCCTACCGCTTAGTAGACACCAGGTGACTGGCCAATCCCCTTTTGCCATGCTGTATGAACGTGAGGCTGCTACCCCCTTAATCTTGGAACCCCCTTTGATTGAGTTTGATATGTCTACAAATCCTGAGGCCCACGTTAAATACTTAACTAATTGTATCATTGACATCCAGGCAACCACTTACTCCACTGCTTATAAGGTTAAGGCTCTGGGTCTCTCCCTGTCTAATGCTACTAGACTCCCCCTTCCCCAAGTATCAAGTAGGTGATCTAGTTCTTTACTACCAGTGTTGTAAATTGCGCTATTAATGCTATTTCAATTTGCCCTTTGAATATTGATAGTTGCAAAGATTTGACTGGTTTTGCCTTTGAGTTTGGAAATTCCTTGCCTTCTGCAAATGGGTCTGGTTTAATATCCACCCATTCCGGATTATTGTACCTGTCTGTGGCTATCCTGGTATGACCTCATCCCAGCGTGACCCCCTTAGCCACTCTGTCTTCCTATTGAGTGATCACCGCCTCTTGTCAACTATTTAAAGTAGAATCATTACTCCTAATAAAGACAAGTTTATCCACATTTGTGTTGACTTTTATAATCTTCAAGTTTTTCCTGTCCTTTCTGCCAAAAGGACTTTTACATCTTGTATTTCATGAAATTAAGGTATGTGCCCTTAATTTTGCCCTGAAGGCTAACCCAAGGCTAGCTTTGAACCTCAAATCTTTTGTTATAAAGATTTCCCGCTGTGTCCTCCTGGATGTTGTCCCCAGGAGCCAAACACAACAGTGTACATCACCTTTGCAGGGGTAATTGACACTATAATCCTGGCTGCCAGCCTGTGGTCCTGGGTGGGAAAATTGATCTCCTACCTTTTTAAGTTAGCTTCTCTCTTGTGGTGGGCTTTGCCCGCAAAAAACCCGTCCAAAGTTACCCCTGAAAACAACATGCCAGCTGCTCAAGACTGGATCCCTGACACATGGCTTTACATAGGTTGATGCCATGTTTGAGCTCCTGTTTGGGTGGTAACTCCGTGATTTCTTCCTTGAATACATGAGTGTATTTGTTTAGGAGTGCCGCCAGTTCTGGGCATTAGATTTGGGTTGTTTGTATATTATTAAATTTGGTGCACCTCATTATGTGAAGGGTACTGTCTTTGGTTAGATGTTCTGAGTTGTCTTGGTTTATGACCTGGAAAAATACTGTGTCTCTTAGAATGAGGTTGTTGGGTTCTTTGAGGATATTAAAATTGACTCCATTGCGTTTGATGGTCATGGTTTTTGTTTTCCAACATACGCTGGGGTTCACTCAGGTGAACCAGTTCATGCCTGCTACAATGTTGTAGTTTATGTTGTTTATGACAAGTCCTTTGATGGACGTTTGAATGCCTTGGAGGTCAATTCTGAAGGGAGTTGTTTTTCCTTTGAGTAGAAATTTTGATTTTTCTTCTATTCTGGCGTATTTGAAGTTGGATTTGACAACTGATATTTTGTATTTAGTTTCAAATGGTTTATTTACCATGGTGTGTTGTGCACCAAATTCAAATAAAACTTTATGTGTATGAAATTTATAAGTGCATGGGTAAACAAAATTGTGAACAATCTTTAATTTTTACATTCATAAAGATAGAAGATTGCAGGACATGTGGGATGAAAGCAGCAAAGTTTATGCATTGGTACAGTTTCTTGTTGGTTTGGGGGGAGACATGGGAACTTAATCCTGTTAACCCTCATCTTTACATGTTCCTCTGTTTGAGGCCTTTGAGGTCAGAGAATGTAGGGTCATATTAATAGCAGGTTGCTGTTTCAGCATTGTTTACTTCAGCAGTGTCCTCTCTCTTGGGACGGGAGCGGTTTGCGCTTTGGCTGCAATTGCTATTATTACAATTGGAGTTGCCATTGCTATGATTGGTATTTTGTTGTTTATTGCCATTGGAATTTTCTCTGCCATTGCTGTTTGAGGGGTGATTGCCAATGTGTGCACCATATTCCATGTTCACACATTTTTCAGCTGCTTGGCTTCAGCAATGAGCGCGGGCATGGAGGTTTTGGCCTCTGGACAGATGAGGGCAGCAACAGAGGTTTTCATTCTGTTGATGAATGAGGCTCTTGTGTGCACGTTGTCAGCTTGTTCTGGGTTCTGGATTTTGCAATGTATCTCTACAAATTCATTGGGGTAGGCTGTGATAGTGGTCTTCTGAGGAAGATTGCTGAGCTGCATTGCAATGTCTTGAAGGGATTTGGTGACACAGAAATTGTGGGTGATGTCTGCTTTGAACTCTTCCCAGTTGTCAAGCTGGTCGTTGGTTTGTGAGCCAACCCAGGTGGCAAACCAGTTGGCTGCGGCCTTGTATAGGTACATGCTGGCTTCCTGGACCCATTTCTCATGAGGGATGCAGCTGGCGCGGAGTTTAGCGGCTGTGTGGTCTAGCCAGTTGATGATGTTTTCTTTGTTTTATCAAAGAACTTGTCAATACCAATGTATTTGGTATTGGTAACTTCACCTGTGATAGGTGGTTGTGTGTTTGTTTGTGGTTGAATAGAACAGCTGTATTGAATTATCTTGGCACATGCTTTGGGCATGACCAGACCTTCAAATATGGTGCATCCACTAGAAATATCTTCATTGATGTTGTTGGCGCAGAAGTACATTTCCAGGTATCCTGGGATGTGGCCTGGTTGAGTATGTGGGCAAAGGTGGGCGGGTTCTGTTCAGTCATTTTCTCTTTCATTGGCGTGGTCAAAAACCGTAGTGCTACCAGTGATAAGAAGCGCCTTTTGGGGAAGCTTCTAATATAAAAGTAGGAAGTGAAGAAGTATATTTTATTGGATAATACTTTAGAAATATAGATTTAGCTGTGGCGGGGATATTAGTTGGACCAAACCCAGGGGCTGGTCATGTGCTGGATGGGTTTGAGTCGCTGGATACCTGGACAGTCATTTGATATTGGTTTGTTGCCATTTCTGGTATGTCAAATGGTATATTGGGAGGACACTAAATTGGGAAATTACTGGATGTTAAGTGAATTGGCAGTAGCTAGAATACTTGTACATCCAGATCCTTGACAAAATAAAAAGTTTTTTAATAAAAATCACCTTTTTTAGCTTAAAGCAATCTATTTTATTTCATTATCAAAAAAATATAATAAAATATGACATATGCTATTTAAAATTGCTTTTTCTTCAATATTCAATATAGTATACATATTATTATTTTAAATCAAATAGAAAGATAAGATTCTTAACTTTATTTGATAGTTTACAGTGTGAAAAATATTAAATTTTTGTTGAGTTATTAGTGTTTTTAATATAACAATTGTAATTTGATTTTTTCGAAATTGACCTGTGTTATGCTGCAACTTGAGCAGCATGTGTATTTGAAAACAGCCTAATCCCTAAAATAATGAACCATATGTATTCCTCATCCAAGCTATCATTGTTCTAACTGAGAACCAGCTGATCAATTCTAAATGCCTATACATCAAAGTCTACATTTAGCCATTTTTACATTAACTGGTTTTTTGCAGTAAAATCCATTAACACTTTGAAACTTGAACCAGGCACCCATGAACTTTGCCAGGCAGTGCCACAGCGCCCCAGCACCTGAAACATTCACTGGGCGGCACTTCTAACCTAATAATTTTGCCAAAACAGTGCTTTTAAACCATAATTTGGAGGTTAACTTTGGGTTAACCTTAACCAAACTTCTTAAAACACTAAAGGCAATTAAAATAATATAATTAAATCCTCATTAATCATATTCTCTAGTATATATTGTTGAGTTTATACTTCTGGGAAGTATAATAAACAAAATAAGGGGAAGATATAAGAAGAGAATGATACTTTATTGGATATTAATATAGGCTAGTATATAGTATCATAACAAGCCACATGTTGTCCATGTACGTCATGAAGGTCATGGGGCTTATCTGAGTAATGTTCCTCTTGAATCACAAGGCTTAATCAAGTTTTGTTCCATTTAGGACCTGGATTGAGTGATCCCCGTCATAGATGGTTAACTGATAATGGTGCCACCCGTTTATTGACTGGACAGTGAACCATTTGGTGAGTTGTTTGGTGATTTACTTGGGGCGTCAATTCCCCAAGAGGGAGTAATCAAAGATGTTGCAACATCTCCCCCTGGGGTACTGGAAGGCAGAGCCTTGGGAATTTTTTTAGAGTATCTGGTATGCAGGCTTGGTATTTGTTGTGAATAACGCAATTCACCATGTGTTGATTTTGCCTTCAGTGGGCAATTTGAAAAAAAACCTCTTGCTTTTGCTTTTGCCTCTTGAAATGAATTGATGACTGAATCAGGAAATATAATTGCTTTGTTTCTTGACTCTGTGCATCTCACTTGCCCCACTCATGATTGTGCCAAGTGATCCTACTTCCCTGGTAGTGTTTTGTGGTATCAACAACCACTATATATTCCTTCTTCTAATTAACCAATAAAATTAAGTTATATTCACATTTTTGTCTTTGTGTCTCCAGTACTTCTGCGCCTCTCTCTAGCCACAACTACTAGAGATTATTCTTCCAGGGCTGCAAGGTAATTGCATAGTTTTCCCTGTCATCTAGCTGAGACTTAGTACATATCCAATCTAAAATTAGGATTCCCTGTTGTGTGTCTGTGCCGCGCCTCAGAACACAACAAAAATGATGCTCACTACAGCGGCTGTAAGCCCCTTGGTTATCCCTTTTGCATCCACGTCTTCAGGTCCTTTGCCTCCGCCTATACAAGAGCCAACTTTACCTGAACTTACTAGCCCTCCTATTGAAGAAGATATTGCCAACCTGCCTATTATTCCTACTGTACTGAACCTCAGGAATGACCCCTGCCTAGTTGCTTACCCCATGGGTACCCCTGACTTAGAACAAGTCATGGCAGTAGCCCTTAGGATAGCCCATGAAGGAGCCATCTCTTGCCTCCAGCTGCAGTTCAGTTGGGCTGAATACTAAAAATTAATTGTGGCTCCTCAAATTCCATAACATCTCCTCTCAGCAGCTGGCTCTGCTGAGCACTTACTATTGTCCTTTGTGCAGCCTGCCTTGGCCCACCATCAGATGGTATTGGGGTTCCACGTCCAAGAAATCTTGTCTCTACAAGCAGTGGTTACTCATCACTGGGACCTGTTTGCTGCCTACTAACAGTGGATTCATTCCCTTTTTTCCTTAGTATCTGAAAATCAGAGCAACTCTGTTACCTCCCATACCCGTTTGATTAGTTCTATCAAAAAAATGTGCCAGTCTATCCCCAAATACGTCAGGGAGCGTCTACACAAGTTTCACCAGCTAGAACAACCCTGGTGAACTCAAGTAGATTTCACCTTGAACGCTTATCTCTCCATCTTCAAACAACTTGTGCAGCAGATCAATGCATTCAGCACGTATTCATTCAAGCAACTACAGTAGGTAGCGGACTTTGCTTTTAACGGCCTTAATGAACTCAGTGCAGTGTTTGATCAAGAAAGAGCTGTCACCACTGCTGTTATAGCCAAACTCCAGAGTCAAGTAAATGAATTATCCACGCCCAAGCCAGATGTTCTGCCCTCTCCTCCTTCTGATGACTTGGTGGATAGAGAGCAGAAAATATGGGATGCTATTCAGGAGCTACATACAACTACTTACAGTCAAGGACGTCCTACTGAGACTTCTCAACTTGATCACAAGGTTCTTGAACTGACTACCCAAGTTGCAGAGCTACAGCAAGAACTTGCTGCCTTACGTGAAATGATGGCAACTGTTGCTAGTCCAGTTGGGGCTGTTGACAAAGATGGTTGCTTCCCTTGCTTACCAGGAGCCCCTCAAATTCAATGCGCTAGGAGAATAATTGCCTAGCTAACAAGGTGGATCATTTGAAATGGGACCATACTGAGCTGGATAGGGATGTACAAGAGATGAGTGAATTGATCAACTCTGTGAACAACAGGTTCGCCTCTTGCCTCTCAGTGAGGCCATCCCTTACCTCTTGACTGGCTGAGCTCTCCACAGTAGTGACTTCCCAAGGTCAGCGCCTAGATGTTACTGACCAACAGATCACTCAAGCTATCAATACAGGTGCCCGCGCTGTTGAGACCCTGACTACCCTTGAAGAAATGTTCATCAGCTGCGGGCTAGACAGCCCCCCTCTGAATCCAAAGCAGACTTTTCCCCGCGTATAAACGTACTCAATAGCAACAATGGTGGTCCAACTCCTGAGACACATTTTAAGCCTACCTTTAAGCAAGTTTTTGACCCCAAAACCTTGACCATTGCAGCTTTCCTAACTATCTACAAAACTGCCATGAGACAAGCATCAGACAGGGCTAAGAAAGAACATATTCTGACCTTCTACACCCAACTTGCCAAGAGGTGGTGGTGCCTGAACTACCCACCATTGAGACGTAAGAAATGATATGAAGCAGCTTCTGATTGACAAGTTTGTTGGTGACCTTAGCCTGGAAGTAAAAAAGGATGCTTTTATGTACATTGCTTTCAAGCCTAAAGAGACACTAGCTGAGTTTGCAGACAGATTCTACATGGAAGGACAGCAATTGATTACAAGCAGACAGTTGACAGCCCATGAAGCCTACATGGCTTGCGCTCAAGCCCTCAAAGTTAACCAGCTTCTGTGTCTTCACTTCAAAGCCCATAAAGCTATGATTTCCTCTATGAAGAGCATAAAGAAGCTGTTGCAAGACAAAGTACCTTACTCATTCTGGGGCAGTTGTTAGGGAAAGTCAAGCTGCTTCTAAATCTTGTTTGTCTTCCTGTGGTCCTTGCATTCTTACCATTAACTCGCAAAATTCTCCTTGACACCAAGGTTTCCACAACTGTGGTCAGATAGGTCATCATTCTCAAGTCTGCACCAGCCCGCAGGTTAAAGGAGCTGATCCAAAAGAGTAGGCAGGAAAAGAGCAGTCAACCTAGAGGCAGAGATGCTCTTGGTTGACAATTCTTCCCAGTCTCTTTCAATCCCTCCCTCTATATCTAACACCAAGCCTGTTGATAATGAGGCTCCTCTTATCCTCTTATTGTTCCACAATATCTCTGACAACTCTGATCTGGATGACTCTGATACAGACAACGCTGATGCATATGAGTACTCTGTTCTGGCTGTTCCCAAAACCATTACAGTCCCAATATAAATTGCAATCAGGAAAGACTACAACTACTGCTAAGTCTTTGCCTGAGGCTAAAGAGATTGTTTTGCGCCCTTAACTCACTCAGGCTAAGAGGTCCCCCATGCTAGTGGAGTTGTCAGAAGAAGCTGCTGAGGTTGCTGATGATGTCTTCAAGAATGTATCTGTTTTGCTCCCCCTCCACACTGTTTATAAGGAGTTCCTAGGATTAAGATGCATTATTGAGAAGTGGGATAAGGAACTAGCAGAGGCTCAAGATATCTTGGCTGTCCTTTCACCCTTTGGTTTCACTACCACTCAAGTAGAGATATTCATTCAAAAAGTGAAGATCAAAGTCGTTTTAGACACTGGCTCACCAGTCAACATTGTCTCCTCCAACCTTGTGAAGAAATCAAACTTGCCCCTGACCTTAATTATCATCAGTTGTTAGGCATGGCTGGACTGTCTATGATCTGCGCCATAGGGGCATACTCTGCTCTACCCATGCAGTTTGGCAAGCTTCTCCTAGCTGCGCCAGCAGTTGTCTTGGAAAACAAGAGTTATAATCTCTTAGTTGGCACCCAGTTACTTAAGGAATATAATGGGATAATCAACTTGAAAGATGGTTATCTCTCTATCCTGGGATATAAAGTCCCTCTGATCTTTGAAGACCCAGTTAAAGTTCTGGGAAGCGCCTGAAGACGTGCGCTTTGGAATACCCCACTGGGGTTTTCACCCTCAAATATTGCACCCACTCTTCAAACATGAAATTTCCACCCATGGTCTGTCCTGCGTCTGAGGGGATCTCTCTCCTAGCCACGTCCGCTGTCACCATCCCCCCTGGCTCCCAGGCCATCCTAGACTCCCAGATATCATATGAAATAACTGAACAAACCTTCTTGGAGTTGTACTCTCCCCCTTGTTAGGGCGCAACAAGCCTTATCTCTGTCCTGGAATCTGTAAAGTTACGCCTCCCCCTTAGGCCTTCACTTCAATTCCTGCCAAATGCTTGGGAATTTCTGCCAAATTATTTTTGAATATTTATCTAAAAGGTTACTAAAAAAGCCCAAGAAAGGCCATCAATTTAATATTTTGGAATTATTATGAAGATGCCCCCGCCTAACCCACCCAAGAGACACCTCTGGTTAAATATCATGTGCAAGAGCAGCTGGGAGCAGTGGTAATTGCATCCAAAGCATATTCTTGATGTTAGAGGGGTCAGTTTTCCTTTTTACTATGTCCATTCAAAATTTGTCAATCTTCCTGCCTCAAAAAATGCATTTGTATCCGCTCATATTATTGGTCAATTGGTTTGTGACATTCAATCTACCACCCCAATTATATCCCATCCCTTAAATGAATGCAAGTGTTGTAAAAGACCTTGATTCATCATTCTCTACTCTAATAAAGTTTGAAATTTGTTAGTTTAATTTAGCCTTCTGGTTTTTCCTGTTGCTTTTGGTGTTCAGTTGATTCCTTCTCCCCTTTGGCCTCCCAGGAATTGTTGGCAGCAAACTTTTGGTTGTTGCTGAAACTGCAATTTTATTGTGGTTGAAAGCTTGGTTTTATTTCCTCTTAACCTGGTCCCCAATTCTCACAGAATCCTAGATGTCTCCCATAAGGTCCTATTTAATTGTTGATAGCCAACCTGACTGCTCTCCCCATGACTGTGACTAGGGGTGTGACTGTACTACAGTCACTGCTGAGCGTTTAGCCAAAAAATTGCTCCAAATATAAAGATGTTCTGTTTTTGCTGTTTATTACATATAGATAGGTTTGTTTGGAATTCTTGTGGGAAAGGTTCCTAGAAACTGGATATCTATGTTTAATAAAAGAACAGAATATGGATGTTTAGTAAGGTTAGGCTAACTAAAAGAATTGAGGCAAGATTGGCCAAATCAATCTTGGAGACTAGGCGTCTCAAAATGGGTTAGTTAATCAGGAAGATTAATTAAAAAAAAGGATACAATTAATGAGGATTTAATTATATTAAAATAGCCTTGACTTTGTCAAGAAGTTTGGTTAAGGTTAACCATGGGAAAACCCCCAGAATTTGGGTTTAAAGTGAGGTGTTGGCAAATTTATTGGGTTAGAGGTGCCGCTGCGCCGCCTAATGAACTCAAGATGCGCCAAGGCGCCGCTATTAAATTTTCTCAGGCGCTGGAGCGCCGCCTGGGGAAATTGCTGAGCGCCGCGGTGGCGCCTGGTTTGAGTTTTGAAGCAGCTTAATGGGTTTTAAAGGCAAAAACCCATTAAATGCAAAAATAACTAAATAAAGGCAAGGATGCCTAGGAATTCAGGTTTGATCAGCTGGTCTCCAGTTGGAACACTGATAGCTGAGTTTAGGATGTGAAATCCACAGGATTTTGGCGCTGGGAGCTGGGGAAGCTCCATGCCAAATTGGTACATTGGGTTGAATGGAGTCAGGTGACTTCTGCTCATTGTAGGTTAATTCTCATAGGTTGAGTATTGTTGGTGATCTTTCAGGTAAAGATCTATGTTGGATGACTTGAATGTCATAGGCCACGTGACGCAAATCATTGGTTGATTCAAGAACCGGGGGGTTTTCAGCTGTGTATGCCTGAATGGTATATAAGCAAAAACAGTTAAACATCAATAAAATATATTCATTGTCGGTTTTGACGCTTTCCCCTCACCTATTTTTTAATTTTCATGCTTTCTTTGTTAAAATTTGAGAGAGCCAAGTTTGAGATCCTTTGTGTGAAAACAGCTGTTGCAAGAAAAAAGGTTCCTACAAGTACATTGGAAGAAGCTTGGACCAGCCTGGAGGTCACCAAGACTGTCCCTGCCAAATCTTTAGTAGAAGTAAAGACTGCGTTTGAATAGCTGTATTCTGATTACTTTGCAAAGGAAGGGACTCCCGTCTAAGGGAACCAAATTTATGCATGGGATGCTTGGAACTTGTTGGTAGGATGGGATGAAATCTTGCAACAAGTAAAAGAAATGGTGAATTGTGAAATTGAGGCAATGAGAGCACAAGAGAAAAAAGCGTTGAAATCATGGCTTGTTGGTGGAATGACAATAATGTGTTATCCAAGAAAATTGCCTCCCTGGAGGCAAAGCTCCTTGAAGCTTTGTCCCAGGAAGGTAACAGCAATAAGAGTCAAGGGCAGGATAATGGCAGGATGGACTGGTTAGGCCTGGATCTGTCACAAGGGGGCAGGTTGTCAGATATGGCAAGTTGTTGAGCGCTCCTGATGTCCTGTCTCTTCATCCCTTTGGCATGTTTCAAGATTTCAACCTATCTGAGGATGAACCTGTGACCGTACTACAGTCACATTGGGCTGTGGTTTCACAAATAGGTTGAATTGTGATGAATTTCATAGGTTGAAATTCAAAACAATAGGATTGGCCTTGGAGAGACTTTCCAGCGTAGCAATGATACCCAGGAATCAATTAGGCTGTACTAATTGAGGGCCGTAAAAAATAATCTAAACAATTCAGATTATGAGACTAGGTGTCTCAAACCGTCTAATTAACCATGGAGGTTAATTGATACCCAGGAATCAATTAGGCTGTACTAATTGAGGGCCGTAATGAATAATCTGAACAATTCAGATTATGAGACTAGGTGTCTCAAACCATCTAATTAACCATGGAGGTTAATTGATACCCTGGAATATGGTTGATGGGGATTTAATCATAGGGCTGAAATAAAATTGACGGTGTCAAGTAAAGACTAGGTGTCTTAAACTGATTGATTAACTGGGAAGGTTAATTAACTGATACCTTGGAATATGATTGATGAGGATTTAATCATAGGGCCAAAATGGACTTGACTGTGTCAAGTGAAGACTTGTTGTCTTCAAACAGATTAATTAACTGGGAAGGTTAATAAATATATGTTTGGAATATAATTAATGAGGATTTAATTATATTGTTTAATTGCCTTGACTGTGTCAAGAAGTTTGGTTAAGGTTAGCCAAAAGTAAACCCCCTGAATTGTGGTTTAAAAGCGCTGCTTTGGAAAATCATTGGGTTAAAAGCGCCGCCGCGCCGCCTAATGGATTTAAAAAGCGCCAAGGCGCCGCTATCAAATTTTCTCAGGTGCTGAGGCGCTGGGGCACCGCCTGGGGAAATTGCTGGGCGCCGCAGTGGCGCCTGGTTTGAGTTTTGAAGCAGTTTAATGGTTTTTTAAGGCAAAAAACCATTAAATGCAAAAATAACTAAATGTAGACAATGATGTCTAGACATTCAGTATTGATCAGCTGGTTCCCAGTTGGAACAAAGATAGCTTGGATCAGGAATATTTATATTCCACATGGTTTTGGTGCCAGAAGTCTGGAATGCTTCAAGCCAAAGCAATACATTTCCACGGAAAGAATCAGGCAATTCTGGAATGTATTAGGGCACATTCTTATAGGTTAATAGTGTGAAGATCTTTTTGGTAAAGATCTGGATTAGATGACGCTGTTATGTCATAAACCATGTGATAGGAATCCAGGTGTGATTCCGGAACCAGAGGGGTTTTCAACCAAATGTACCCCAATTGGTATATAATGGAAACAGGATAGTAATTAATAAAAATGATACTTATGTGTGACAATGGTTGCTTTCCCCTCAATCTTTTTTATGCTTTATGTTTTTGGCTTTTGGTTGAAATAAGATTACCATGGAATGAAAGAGATGGTCTGCAGCTAAGACTATGGGAAGCAAAAACGTGGAAGTGATCACCAGATGGCAACAAGTTTAACGCCAAAATTGCTTGCCCAAAATCCAAGCTCATCAAAGCTTACCTAAAGGTTCCCCATCAACCCGTAAAAGAGTCAGACCAGGATAATGAAGAAGCAAGTATGAATTTCCTGGATCTGTCACAGAACCCCAAGTCCTATCCTTGTTCACTGCGCAAGACTTTCCACAGCTGTCCCCGGTTCAACAGAAAGAGGTGCTAGACTTGCTAGACCAATTTTCTGACATCTTTGCTAAGGACAGTACCAACTATGGGTTAGCCAAAGGTGTTATTCATCAGATGGACACTGGCAACGCTCCTCCCTTCTGTGCTAAACCATATTGCCGCAGCCGCGTGGAGGACGCCCAGGTATCTAAAGAGCTCAAACAACTGTTGGACGCTGGGCTGCTGGCACCTTCCCAAAGTCTTTGGGCATTCCTGCTACTCATATTAAAAAAAGATGGAGGTCATCTTATTGTGATGGACTACCGCCAATTGAACTCCTTGACCAAGAAAGACTTGTACCCCTTGCCGTGTATTTATGATGCTCTCCAATGTCTTGGAGGCTCTAAGTTTTTCTCTGCAATGGATCTGGCATCTGGATACTGGCAAGTTGATTTATTGCCCAAGGATTGTCAGAAAGCCGCGCTCATTACATCTGAAGGGCTTTTTGAGCCTAATTGCATGCTGCAGGGACTCTGCTATGCCTTGGCTACCTTCTAAAGGGCCATGGACTCCATCCTTTGTGACTTGAAGCTGTCATACGTCCTAGTATACTTGGATGATATAGCAGTTTTCAGCGCTACCTTCACCAATCACCTGGCTCATCTTAAAGAGGTGTTCATAAAGATTTGAGCAGCTGGCCTCAAACTAAAACCTTCCAAGTGCGCTTTCTTCAAAGAGCGTCTTAAGTTCTTTGGCCATGAAGTAACCCAGACAGGGATTTGCCCAATGACTAAGAAGGTTGAAGCCATTGACAAAATGCTTCTGCCCACCAACCTGCAAGAGGTACAAGTCTTTCTAGGGATGATGGGCTACTGCAGACAGTTTATCCCTGACTTTACTAATACTAGTAAACCTCTAGTCCAGCTGTTATGTAATGTCTCTTCTGAATGGACTGCCAGTCAGCAGCAAGCCTTTGAGACCCTTAAACAAAAACTCAAAGAGGCGCCAATCCTAGTGTATCCTGACTATGATAAGGAGTCCATCCTGTACACCAATGCTAGTGATCTAGCTATTGGAGCCATTCTGGCCCAACTGGACGACAAGGGTGTAGACCATTCTGTGGCTTACACTTCCTGCGTGCTAAACAAGCATGAGAAGAATTATAGTGTCACAGAGAAAGAGTGTCTTGCCGTGTTGCATGCAGCCAAGCAGTTCTGCCACTATGTGTATGGTACCCATTTCACAGTTGTCACTGACCACGCTTTGCTTAAATGGTTACAACAACTTAAGGATCCAGAAGGGAGCCTAGATGGATGGGCCTTACATCTGCAAGGTTATGACTTCACTGTGCTCCATTGCCCTGGTATTCAACATCAGAACACTGATGAGCTATCCAGAATGCCCATTCTTGCTTTACATCCTGCAGAGGCTGACCAGTTGTACAAACTAATTGGATACCCTTCTTTTGGAAAAGCAAGACAGAAGAGGTCCAACTGGCTCTGTCCAAGCTATCCAAAGGTACCCTCATACACAACAATCAGCTCTTCAAGAAAGCGCGAGATCAATATCTGCCTTATGTACAACCCAGTCTTTGCCTCTCATTGGTGTCGCAAGCTCATAAAGAGTCTGGGCATGGAGGCATCACCAAGACTTTTGCCTGGCTTCAGAAGATTAACTTCTGAAAAAATCTTTGCCTGCTGATCCCAGACGTAATAGCTAGTTGCCATGACTTTTAGCTGCATAGACATTGAGCTGTTCCCACAAGTTCAAATTAGTTCCCCCTCAACATGCTTTTCATACTGTCAGCATTGACGCGGTAGATCATCTCCCCCGCTCACTTTCTGGGTGTTGCTTTATCCTGATTGCTGTTGATCACTTCAGTAAGTGGGTAGAGGCTTGCCCTACAAAGGAAATCACGGCTAAGACAACTGCTGCCTTCATGTTACAAGATGTTTTCTACCGCCATGGCTGTCCTCAAGTGTTGCTCTCAGATAATGGGGATAACTTCAATGCCAAGCTGGTAACCTCTGTTGTTAAAGCTTTTGGGTCTCACCAGTCTTTCTCTGCCCCCTACAACCCTTCTACCAATGGGGCAGTTGAGCGTGCAAATTCAACACTGGTCTTCATCATGAGGAAGCTCACCTACTCTGACGCTGCCAACTGGGACCTATACTTACCTGCTGCTCTCTTTGTGCATTGCCTTAGAAAACATTGTGTCACTGGGTACTCCCCTTTTTCTATGCTGTATGGACAAGAAGCTACTACCCCATCACTCTTGGGGGCCCCTCTGCTTTCCTCCAATAAGGCCATTAATCCTGATAACCACATCAAGGTTCTGGTTAACCGCATAATTGATATACAGGCCACTGCCTACACTTCTACTTACAAAACTAAGATGCTTGAGCTTTCTCCTAATAATGCTAGACTCTCCCTCTTGTCTGAATTTGATGTTGGTGACCATGTTCTTTACTACCAACACAGAGTGGGTGGGCACGCACATAAATTAGACACTCTGTGGATTGGCCCTTTGGAAGTGATTTTTAAACAAGGGTATAAATACACTGTAAAGCTCCTCTCCAGTGGCCCTCCTTTTGCTCAAGTGCACGCAAAGTTTCATTGTAAATACCACCCCTTCAGGCCAATCTAGGGGAGGCAATGTTGTGAATGCAGCTATTCATAGTATTTCAATTTCCTTGCTCACCAATAAAATTAAGTTATATTCACATTTTTGTCTTTGTGTCTCCAGTACTTCCACGCCTCTCTCTAGCCATGACTAGTAGATATTATTTTTCCAGGGCCTCAAGGTAATTGCATAGTCTTCCCTATCATCTAACCAAGACTTAGTAAGAATCCAATCCTAAGGTTATTATTCCCTGTTGTGTGTCTATGCTGCGCCTCAGAACACAACAGTATTGATCCAGTTTGGTGTTGGGCACCGGGAGCCTTGAATTTTGTTGGGCTGTTCTTGCTTTACACAAACAGAGTCGTTTGTGATGCATACATTCAGTTCAGTTTACGCTCCAATCCCTTTGATGAGGTAGGTGTTATTGGGCTTAACTTCCATGACAATGCCTGCTCTGCGTAACCTTGGGTCTAATTTGTGTTGATCTTGATTGACGTCCCAGATCTTGTCTCTGACTTGGAATCTATCTTGTTGTAATGGGATTGCTTCCTGTTGGACCCTTTGGTGCTCCATCTTTTCTTGGTCTTTTCTAGATTGTAGTACTTTTGGGTCATTACTGTCTGGTATCTTCTTTGGAAGTGGCAGTTGTGGTCCTGTGGTTGTACTGACAAGTGAGGATTTCTTACCATAGACAAGCTCATAAGGGCTTTTGCCCATATTGCGGTTGACTCGTGTTCTGCAGACCATAAGAGTGGTTGGTAGCATGTCAACCCAGGCTTTTGGATTGTTGGCAGATAACTTACTGAGGGCTTCCACTAGAGAGCTGTTTAGTTGTTCTATGCGTCCATTTGCTTGTGGGTGATATGGGCTGGCTGTGACGTGTTTTATTCTGTTTTTGGCAAGATAGATGTTGGTGTCAATAGCTTTGAGTTCAGTGCCTCCATCTGTGATTAAGAGGTCAGGCTTTCTAAAAAAATTCTATGATCTCCTTGCCAATTAATTGTCTCACGTTGTTGCCTTTGTGCTCTTTTGTGGCTTGTGCTTTGGACCATCTGGTTACATATTCAATGGCTGTGATGATGTACTTCTTGCCTTTGCTTTCACTGGGTATAGGTCCCACAGTGTCCAACAACCATACCTTGAAGGGTTCTGTGATGGATACGGGTACTACTGACTTGGGTGAAGCTTTGGTTTGGGTGTACTTCTCACAGACTTCACATTGTTCCAGTACCTCTCTGATATCATCTAGCATGTTGGGCCACCAGTAGTGTGTCTTGAGGTATTCATGCAAGTTTCTGCTATGGGTGTGTCCAAAGTCTCTGTGATATTGGATGATTGTGTCAATCTTTTGTGTTGACGGTATGTAGGGTGCAGTGTCACCATTTTGAAGTATTTGGCATAGCGTGTCATATACGTTTTTGAACAGATGTTTGTTCTTAAGGACTTTCTCTTGGTTGCCCATTGGTGTGCCAGGTGGGAACCCTTCCTGGAGATTCCCCATGATTAAAATGGGCCAGTTGGGGTCGCCATCAGTGTGAAAGATGTGTTTATTGTATAGCCTTGATAGGGCGTCTGCAGTAAGCATCTCCTTGCCTGGCTTATATTTGATTTGAATGGGGTATCTCTGTATGAGACTCATCCATTTGGCTTGTATTCTTGACAGATGTTGTTGTGTCTTGAAGAATATCAACAACTTGTGGTCAGTGAGTACTTTGAATGTCTGGGCTCCTTCAAGATAACATTTTCATTTCATTAGGCAGTGTATAATGGCAACCAATTCCTTATCATGTATGGGGTATCTTTGTTTGCCGTCCAATAGCTTCCTTGATTCATATGCCACAGGAAGAAAGTCCTTTTAGGCTGTTTGGATACAGAGGACTCCTCCTATAGCATAGTTGGAGGCATCAGTTTCTAGCTTGTAGATACCCTCACGGTTTGGGTATTGTAGGATGGGGGCAGTAACCATGTGTTCCTTCAGTTGGCGGAAATGCTGATCTTGTAAGGGTGTCCAGAAATTTTTTGTTGTTTTCCCAGTGATGGCTGACAAGGGATCTGTTAGGGCGCCCCAGTCAGGGATGAACCTACATACATAGGCTACCATTCCAAGGAAAGTGTGGAGTTTGCTCTTATTCCTTGGGGCTGGCATCTCTGTTATAGCGCGTATTTTGTCTGGATCCGGTTTGATACCATCCTTGCTGATGATATGGCCAAGGAATGGAAGTTTGGTTGATAAGAACTCACATTTGGATGGTTTGGCAATCAGTTGGTTTTCTTTCAGGGTATGGAGGACTGCACGGACATCTTCCCAGTGTTGTTGCAGGTTGAGACTGTAAATGATGATGTTGTCTGTTGTGTTCTGAGGCGCGGCACAGACACACAACGGGAAATCCTAACCTTAGGATTGGATTTGTACTAAGTCTTGGTTAGATGACAGGGAAGGCAAATGTGTTTACCTTCTGGCCCTGGAAGAATAATCTCTACTAGTTGTGGCTAGAGAGAGGCGCGGAAGTATAGAAGA
>QTSX02003063.1:0-136400 GCA_014839935.2 Entomophthora muscae | reverse complement strand
ACTTGTTTCTCATGGAGAATGAAAAGGAGGACTGATGATGTATTGAAATTTGACAGTCCCATACACGCGAAAGCAGTGAAGATATTGGCATATTTTTGACAGTATTTGATGTTGCCAGGGCTGTTCTAATTGTACAAAAAACTGGGTTTTTTTCCATGAGAATCATAGGCTTTTCACTGCACAATAGCAATTAGAAACCAAAGCCTTGATCCTAAAAGTGGACTCAATCATTGACTGAATATTTCTAGTTCAAGATGGCAGTTTTCTATTGATCCACTTTCAAATGGCCCACATGGGTTCCTTAACCAATAGGACTGGACCACACTTGGCTTTCTATGAAAGAAGAACAACATCTGTTTTCTGGTAGTTTTGCAGGCCTATGGGCAGATTTTTCCAAGATCCTGACAATTGCTGAACCCTTACTGTAGTCAGTTGTCTCCTCCACTCAGAGTCTCATGAGGCCTCCCCAGGTAGCATCAGGGATGACATGGTACTTTTCACTTTTGGCGCTGGGAAGCAACTCCACAGGCTCAGCCACAACACAGGGCATAACTCTCTCCATACAGGGCAGTGGTCTTCTTTGTAGCCAAGAAAGACGGGTCCCTTTGCCTGGTCACAGACTACTGCGCCCTAAATAAGGTGACAGTTAAGAACAAGTAACCTCTGCTGCTGATTGACAACCTGTTTGATACACTTGAGGGTGCAAAGGTCATTAGCAAGATTGATCTCACTGCAGGGTACAACCAGGTCCACATTGCACCAGGGGATGAGGCAAAAACTTCCTTTTGCACACGCTACAGGTTGTTTGAGTGTTGTGTCATGAACTTTGGAATGACCAATGCTCTCTCCACCTTTGCCATGTTGATGAACAAAGCATTTGAGGAGGATTGATTGGAAAATGTGTGGTTGTGTACCTTGACGACATCATTGTCTTCAGTCAAGATCAAACCACACACCTCCAACACCTCTGTGCTGTCCTTGACACGCTTTTGAAAAACCAGCTAAAAGCTAAACCCTCCAAATGCAAGTTCCTCAAGTCAGAGCTGTTATTCCTTGGGCACACCATCTCTGCTCAAGGGATAAATCCCGACCCTGCCAAAATCAAGGCAATCACCAACATGCAACCTCCCACTGATGTGGGCCAGGTGCGCACCTTCTTGGGCATGGTTGCCTATGTGCGCAAGTTCATCCCCAATTGCAGAGAACTAATTGCACCTCTTACTGAGCTCCTCAATACCAAGCAGCGCTTCCATTGGACCCCTGTCAGGGATCAAGCCTTTGAGACGTTGAAGCAAAGGCTCACAACCGCACCAGTCCTGCAGTTCCCCAATTGAAACCAACAGTACAAACTAGAGACTGATGCCTCTGACAGGGCCATAGGGGGCGTGCTAAGGGTAGAAACTGACAATGGCGTCTTTCTCCCTGTGGCCTATGAGTCCAGGAAACTTACTTAATAGGAACAACGCAACCCCATCCATGATAAAGAATTGGCAGTCATTGTACATTGCGTTGAGAAGCGGCGCTGTTATCTAGAAGGTGCGACCTTCCCACCCCGCGTTCTGACAGACCACAAGTCACTTCAGTACTTCAACACACAGTCTCACCTGACATGCCGCCAAGCAGGCTGGGTGGAGCGCCTATCCACTTACCAGTCACACATCAAGTACAAACCTGGGAAGGAGCCTGTCACAGCTGACGCTCTTTCATGACTCTATGTAGTGCCCATCACTGGGGACAATGGTCTAGATCCAGATTGGCCCATGCTCTACCTCTGCTCTGAAGCAACCTGCTATGAGGGCCTTAACTTGGTCACCATCTCCAAGCTGAAGGACAACAAAAGTCAATTCACCACCAATGCTGGTAACGTCTGCCGCCGGGCAGAGACAGGTGAGAAGACGCCTTACATTCCCACCACGCAACAAGGGGACACCATATTGCACTACCACCAAATCCTGGGTCACATCAGAGGGCGTTACCTCTTTGAGATCATGAAACGTAAGGTTTGGTGGCCGCGCATGTGTCAAGACATCTTGGACCTCCTCAAAACGTGCGTGTTGTGCGAGAAGAACACATCCAAACCTTCACCCCCAAGTCTGTCCTGCCCATTGAGGCCATGGAACCCTTCAAACAGTGGGCCCTTGACATTGTGGGGCTACTCCCTGAAGACAGACTGGGAAAGAAGTACATTATCACTGCCATCAACTATTTCACTTGTTGGCCAGTGGCCTGGGCAACAACCAACCACACCACCACCACCATTACCATCACCATCACCTGCTTTATTGGCAAAGAAATTGTGGCCTGCTTTGGGCAACCAAAGCGTCTCATCACAGATGGCAGTCCTGAACTAGTTGGGCATGTCATGAAAGCATACTGCGCCAAGAACCTGCTCCAACATATAGTTACGACCCCCTACCATCCTCAAGCCAATGGACGCGTGGAACAGTTAAATGGCTCACTGGTTCAACTGATTGCCAGTCTCTCACAGGAACAACCTAATATTATGTGAACTGAACATCTGCCCACCGCTTTACTCATCTTATGAGCGAGGATCAACCGGGGCACGGGGTTCAGCCCCAGTACCCTAGCCTTTGGGACGCCTGACAGTCTGACAGGAGTTGAACAGGGAAAGCTACGGTCCAAGGTCTCCAAAAAACCTCCCCTAACAACAACCCCATCCCTGGATCAATGGCATGCCAAGGCCCAGGAAATTGAATATAAGCGGATTGCAGGAGGGACAAAGCACCTCAAAGCTAGGTATGCTGTAGGTGACTCTGTCTACACCCTCAACCCCAACTCTGCCAAGTTGGAACCTAACCACCTTTGGCCCTTCAAGATAGCTGCAGTCTATGACAACCACACCTATCAACTTGAAGATGCCCAAGGGAACACCAAGAAGCTTCACCATGATTGCTTGCGCCCCTGCCGTGCCATCCCCACACAAAGGTTGTTTGTGTGGACCTTTCCAGACCTTCTGCAGACTCCAGTCCTGGTGTCTGACAACAAGCAGGGGGCAAGGGGGTGTTGCAACCAAGTTTCCAGCCTTGCCTGCTAATGTATCTTACAATACACAGGGAGCGTTTGATGAGCTGCCCCTTGACATATCTAACGTTATGGTTTAATCTGATGGCAACATTGAATGGTGGGTACTTCATCCTAATTAAGAGTGTTGCCAATTTGACTTGCTGATTCCCGCACAAGTTATTCCTCAGCTCCAAACCTTACATGGAACTTCCCACTATGCCACCCCCTTGTGGCATTCCCCATAGAGTATATTAATCCAAATATTCTATAATAAACAATACCTTATTCTTATTATTCTGTCCTTTCTATTGAACTGTTGTCTTCCCCAATTCCAAATAATGAACTCTCATTGGTTCAGTTATAACATTGCTCTATAGTTTCACTGAACTAGGATTCTATGTCCCTCTTGTAGATTTTTATTCAATCTAGCATCTTTTTGACTAATGAAAGGAATTAAAGACTTAGAAAGTTGTCTTCAATCTAGCTTATTAGATAGTTAGATGTTTGGGTGATTATCCCAAGCTTCACTGTTTAATAACTGATATATGGCCTCCTGTTCCATGTGTTTTCTCTTTATAACAATTCTTTTCAAAGCTAAAGCTAGTTCACAAAGTCTTTTTTATCATAGGAGTAGCTTTTAGTTTTATCTTAATAAAAGCCTAAAGTTTTTTTAATGCTTTCCAAGTCATTACTTAAGCTTTGGAATTTCCTATCAATGAGATTAATTGGTAAAAAATCTCTCAAACTCATACAATTATCCATAGATAACTATCTTGAAATGTTTCATCTTCATATTCATGGTTTTTCTAAAGCTTGAATAGGGGGTTAATGTTTTTCCACTTGAATAGTTAAGGTTTTGCCATTCAATGTGTTAAAATTTATCCCAATTAAGTCAGCACTTCTATGTCTTCAAAAAATCTTCTAACTTTATATTAAAATACTATAAAAGCATTTTTCTAAACTTTTTTCAACATTTTCTTGCATTTTGCTATTGTAGAAAAAGGGCTTGGAAACCTTTTCCTGAGGTACATCCCTCTTTTACTCTTGTAGCAAGAGTTTTCAGATAGATATTTCAAGACGCTTTCAACATTTTACTGAGACACTTTAAATATAATAATAGTCTAGCACATTACTTAATGTCAAATATATTACTTCTGAGAAGTATAATAAGCAAAATAAAGAGAAAATTTAAGAATAGAATGATACTTTATTTGATATGAATATTGAGGATTATATATTATCATGAAAAGCCACATTCTGTTCATGTACATCATGGTAGTCATGAGGCTTGTCCAGGTAGTGTTCCAATTAGGATACAAAATTTTTGATCCCTTGTATAAGATGTGTGTCTGATAAGAGTACCACCAATAAACTATCAGTCAGAGAATTACTCAGATAATTACTTCTCCAAGAAGGAGTAGTTGTAGATGCTGTGACATTACACATTGAGTTTATCTGGACAATAGTGATGTTCTCTCAACTATGTCTTTCATGTACTCAATAACACATGATATTCTCACCTCTCCAAGATCACTAAAGTGATCAGTCTGGGCTTTAAAATGCATAAGTATCTAAGTTTACTTCCTAAACACCCCAAGTCATCAGATTCAGCGCTACTTTTCTAAATACCAACCCTAATAGCGGGTTTAGATACCTCATTCTTGCATGTAGAAATAAGTATTTTTCTTAAAGCTATCAATAAGACATATAAAGAGAAACTTCAATCATTGTGTGTGTGCACCCAACTGTATTATAGCCCCATTTGGTCCTTGAATTTCAATATTAAATGGCATATTTATCCCAGAGCATATCTTTACCCTGGCATAGTACTAATAGGTCTTTCTTCTATTTGTACCTGAAGACAATAAAGAACAAACACCAATCATTGTAGTTGAAAAAATACATCAGCCATTGTAGCATGGCAACCAACAACATAAATCCTTGTGATTGGGTAACTTTAACTTTATTTAGCCAACATCAGCCCATGTCTAAAAATCATCCTTCATTGTGTTCATAAAACTACCTAATTAAAAACAAGGCTTCTTTTAATGATCACATTCACGCTGTTTCAATTTTCCTATGGTAGGATCAAATTTCAAAAGTAACCTTCAGGTTTTTGCATTCTCTTTTGCTTTCTAAAATTGTGATGGCTCCTTAAAAGGATATGAAACCATTTATCATATCACATTGTGCTGTGATGATCTGCATCCCACATGTGCATTGATATTGATACCCCTATCTATATCATGTTTTGTGATCACAAAAAGTACTATAATTTCTGTTACAGTTACAAAGTTAGATCTAAGCTCAATTCACATTGTTTATGTGGGTGTTTTTCTGTACTTTGGCGCCCCCTCACTAGCCATAGCTAGAAGAGTATTATATAATTTCTGCTTTCCCAGGGCTTTAAAGTGAATCCCTTATTTATCACTGAAGACTACCCTAATGGATTAGTAAGAACCCAATCCTACAGTTAGGAATTTTCTGGTGTGACTCTTGGCTGCATCTAAGGCAGAACACAGCAAAGATCAGATTGAAAGCTCACTGATGATATGTCTTTAAAACAGGGCCTGAAAGCCACTTCAAGCCAAATGAAACCCCAAATGACATTAAATAAAAGCTCAAAGACCTAGGCCATAAAAAATCACATAACCTTCTATATGTATTGCAAATGAACTAGATATAGTGCAGTATTTGATTTGGAAAAGACAAAAGTCCAGGAAAAAGAGAAAAAATTAGAAATAAGTGTAAGGTCTCATGGTCTGGGAAAGATGATTATAAACTAAAGCCTTTAACCCAGTGATGTTTATATTGATCAAATACAAAAAGGTGGGCAAAGTTTGCAATAGCAACTGAACTAAGGCTCCTAAGAGCTTATACAAGGTAAAATAAGGACTAAGGCATTTTATTAACCCTAAGAAGATAAAATAGAGACCAGCCTTAATAACAGACAATTTAGTTAAAAAGTCAATTTCTAAGTCTGGGAAATGGTCTGCACTAGCAGGGGATTAAAGCTATCAACAATTAAATTGTGTGTGCTACTATAAAAGGTGCCTAACTGGTGAAGGGTAAAGACAAAAGAAATCATGGACTAAGATTTAAACTAAGACTAAAAAATTGAAGAAGAAAACAAGCCACAAAACCTAAAAAGTAACTTTTTGGGGTGCAAGTCAAATAATCTCAACTTATTGTTGAGACTGGAAAACCAAGCCTTTTTATTTAGCTTGGGAAAGTGAGGTGCAAATCTGAAAAAAAATGAAGTTAACCCAAGTAGGTTAAGGCATCTTGGTAAAGGAAAAGGTTTGGGACAGCACACATGGTTTAAAGTTAACTTAAAGAAGTTAAAACTTGCGTAAGGGCACCAGAAGGAGAGAGACAGTTCTGGCGATGCTTGGAGATTTAAAAGCAAGCAAAAAGCAAAGAAAACACTAAGTCCAAAGCTTGGGAGGACGTAATCAAGCGTATAGTGAAAGATACACATTTCAGAGCCAACTTTATAACTTCAGCGTGTAGGTCCAGGGTTTAAAGCCAGTAGTGGAAGATAAGAGATGTTTGAAAATAATACTAACCAGCATTTAGATCATAACTGGGCTTTAACAAAGCCTAATTTAAACCCCAAAGATGGAAAATGAATGAAAAAAGAAGGGGATCATGAATAAAATAATAGGGACAATCCTGAGAAGACTTACAAGCCAATGAAGGCAAGTAAGTATAGGAACAGAATAGCAAATATAAAAAAGGTGAATCCTGACAATAAGATAATCTTTATTGAGAAAAATAGGGGTTCTTATACTGTAGTAAAGGACTATTGATTCACTAAAAAAGGTGGCACACATGACATTGAGCAGGATAGAAATCAACAGTGTTCTTGATAAGGTCATAGTTTGGATGTTTGTTGTAAATAGGTTTGATTCTTATAGGGAAATAAGGTATCCCACTATGTCAAGAAAATCAAAAGAAAGTATGATGTTAGATCTGTCATAAGGCAATCTGATGAGGGCCTCCTGTGTATTGTGTGATACATTAGAACATGAAGTGTCTATTTTGGTTGCAATATCTTTAAGAGGGAAGATTTACCTTTTTTATTATGCCACCTTGATAAAACCACATAGATTAAAAGCTAGTATTAAATCTTAGACTTTTTCCTGTGATTTTAAATGCAAATTTCAAAACTTTAATTATTCACATATATAACCCTGATCAGGGCTGATCATTTTTTATTACTTGTGATCCTTCTTGAGAAATAATTGATTACTTTTCCTCTTCAGACACTACTGCTGAATTTCTTCTCCTGGTATTAGATGAATGGTTTTCACTATGTAAGAAATTGGTAACTGGGAAGTGGTATATCTGTTCATATGTTTCAGCAAACTACCTTTCTGTGAGCTTCCCTGAACCTATTCATAAGCTATTAAATAAAATAAACTGAAAATGTTATGTCATTTTTCTTTGTTGTTTATTGTGGGTGCTTAGAGTATACTCCTTGTTAGGCTGGCCCAACCTCTTTCTGGAACAGTTTGGAATTCTCAGGGATCCATTGCACTTGGGGATGGTTTTCCTTTCTGATGAGTCTTTGTCACAGGGGTGAACTTATTGGTCTTGTTCCAATATCTTGTACATTGAATTTCAAACAGCTGACCTTCTGAAGGCTTTAATAAAGAATATCTTTTGTTGCAAAATCTACAATTACTCCCTCTCAGGGAAGTAATTCCCTGAATGATTCCCTGATTAATAATTAAGTTAGTAGCACTCTTATCAGCTGCCCATTTTATATGGGGATCAAACCTTTGAGTCCTAAATGTATTATTACCTGGACAAACCTCATTACAGCCATGACATACATGGACAGTATGTGGCTTCTCATGATACTATATAATCCCCAATATTTATATCAATAAAGTATCATTCTCTTCTTGATTTCCCCCTTTATTTTGTTTCATGTACTTCCCAGATGTATATACTTGACACTTTGCTCACCGTATTAATAAAATGTTACAGTAGTTTTAAAAGCTATGGCAACAAGCAAAAATTCTTCAGATTTAAACAAAATGATTTCAGATTTAAACAAAATCCAAGCCGCGCGAGATTCAGGATTCAATTAATTTAAATATTTTTGGTTAATAAATGAACTGTCAAACCAAAAACAAAATTTCACTAGCCCATCATACAAAATTATATCAAACATCAAGTGGTGTAGTTCAAACCACAAACAAAATGAACTGACACAACAACTGAAATGGATGGATGCTATTCCAGAGTATATTATAATCCAAGCAGGATTCATATGAGGCACCAACAGAAGGACCAAAATGAAACAAAATTGGAGCAATCTAGAAGCAAGATTACACAAGCACAAAACAAAATGAACTCACACAAGATGTGTAGTATGAGCAGCCTAAAATAGAAAACTATCAATTTAACAGCCAATCAACAGCTATCCAATTTAGGACCAGAGGCATTTTATCCATTTTCATGGCTCCAGATTTGTATGAAAAGGTTTTGAGAACCTTCCAAATATGGACTTGAGATTACAATAAAAATAATTCATTAAATTTTAAAATTTCTACTTTTAGTGATTTTATCCTAGGTTTTTTACAATGGTTTTTAATAACAACATCTTCAACAGCGCCAGCAGCCAAGCCAGCTTCAATGGAGGCAAGGCTCAGAACGTAGAGGCACCCGTTTACACCCAAGCCTTTGAGGCGGGTAACAAGGAAGCTGACCTGTACCTTACCACCAACCCCTATGGCTTTGACTTGTTTGAGAGTCACTTAGCGTCTAGCTCTGCCCCTGCTCCCACACCCACCCCTGCACAAGCTGCCCGTCAACTAACCAATCAGGATGGCAACCCTGATTTGGAACATCTTTCTGCCACCAGCCAACCTGCTCCCCCCTCAGCCAATCAGGCTTCAGCTCCCCCGGCCCAGCGCCCCAAGCAACAAATCATCACCGCCCAAATTCTTCAGGAAATTGTGGCACTCAACCTGCAGGGTCTGTCCTGGGATCAGATAGCCAGCCAATTACAATTCACCCGGGCTACTGTCATGCGGGAATTCAACAACCTGATGAATAAGGGAAATCTGATTGGGACGGCCAAGAAGCCAAAGAAGGCCACAGAGTCCCAGATCAATGAGGCATACCCAATAATGCTTGACCTCCTCCAGCGGGACCCCAAGCTTCCCTTGACCCAGGTCCGGAAGCAGCTTGCGCACCATAACATATGGGTCTCTGAGCGCATGGTGCAGCTCTGGATGTATGGGAAGGTGGCTTCCGTACGGGTTCTTACCAATTTTGCCGGCAACCAATGGGATGGCGCTGAGGATTCCCTGTATGATCCTGCCATTGAATCCACCCTGGTCCAATGCCTGACTAGTCTGTCAGATGATGTCATGTTCATCTCTTACTATAAGCTATCCATAGCTTTTGATGATTTTGGCACCCAAGGAAAAGCCGCCACTAAGAATGGAAGGAAGAAGGTCAAGAAGGGGACTTTCATTGGTGCATTTCTGGCTGTTTCAGCCAAGGGTTTTGTCTACTATTGGACAAACCCTGATTTCATTGATGGCTACTCATACAGCCACATCCTCGGTGGATTGCTTGACTCCTGGGATGGCTCAAATTCCAAATACCAGGTTTTCTTGAGCCACCAGATGGAGGGAAGCTCCACCGCCCTCAAGGCCATCCAGGGACGCGGGCACCAGGCCTCAGTCTACCCCGCCGGCCATGCCAACGTCCATCTGGCTGATGTTGTCTTCTTCAACATTGGAGATACACTACGGGAGCGCCGCCCTCAGGCTTTCAACGACCTCTATCTTGGGGTCCTTGATCACAATTTTCTCTTTGGTCACCAAATGGTGGCTGACTTGTTTGCGCAAATGGTTTTCCATGTGAACATGGGCAACCAATCACGCAAGGATAAGCGCCTCCCACCCTGTGCCACAGCCACCTACCAGCCCATCCAGCCAATGACTGATGAGGAGTACAATGAGCGGTATATGGCAGCCATCACATGCAATCCTCCTGCCTCCACCCCCGCCACCAACACCCCCCGCCCGCAAACCCAACCCATCCAATCCCAGACTCCCCAGGCCAGCACCGCCTCTACGTCCTCCTTCCTGCGCCATTCTGCCTACTAGGCATCACTCTTCCCTGCCCCAATAAACCCCTGTCACCAAACATTTTCTATTTATATTATCTTTTTTTGAATTTCAATTGTTCATGTTCTCTTTGTTTATAGTTGGTTTTATTCTTTATGTTCAGCTTATTTCTATAAAATCATATATTTACTAAGGTGTGTATCTAGATCCTGAACACAGTTATTTTTAGCGCTTGACATAGCCCCTTGTGAAAACATTAACAACAATTTGGTGATCAGCTAAATTTGAATTAGAAAATTATAGGTTAACTTTTTTTAGATAAAGTTGTTACTGATCCAAATTCAAAACCTTAATGATAAACTTTAAGCCAATCAGGAGCCAAGTGATAAAGTGATTGTTGTGACATAAAGGGTCATTCAATAATTCTTTGATGCATGTGCGCTAATTAATATGATTGGCTGGATGTTTTGCCATTGTACGCCATTGCCGCTGTGGCAAGTTGTTGATGGACTAGTGCCCAATCAGCTGCTGGGTTAGCACTAGTCCATCAACAACTTGCCACAGCGGCAATGGCGTACAATGGCAAAACATCCAGCCAATCATATTAATTAGCGCACATGCATCAAAGAATTATTGAATGACCCTTTATGTCACAACAATCACTTTATCACTTGGCTCCTGATTGGCTTAAAGTTTATCATTAAGGTTTTGAATTTGGATCAGTAACAACTTTATCTAAAAAAAGTTAACCTATAATTTTCTAATTCAAATTTAGCTGATCACCAAATTGTTGTTAATGTTTTCACAAGGGGCTATGTCAAGCGCTAAAAATAATATGGTAATCAAGGAAACAATGCCAACACAAAGCAAACAACGCATATTGAGATGAGCGTAAAACATATACACAATGGGTAAAAAGATGAGATAATGTGATAAACGGGAAAACAAAAAGGAATAAACAAAGAGGCAACAGTATCAAAATAATACAGAATTTATTGGGGCAAAAGCTATAAAAACATATGGAAAGGTTAGTAAAAAAATAAAATGAGAGAATTGGAGAAGCTGCTAAAAGACCTTGACTTGGCAATTGCCAAAATTAAAGAGATTGACCGCAAGGTCAAAGCAAAAGTCAAGGCTGCTGTCCTTACAGGGGACAAAATTGAAAAGGTGTCCGCCAAGGCACTCATGGCCAAGATGCCAGACACCCCCAAAACAACAATTGAGCAACTTTTAAATGTCCAGAAGCACGTTGTGGAAGGCCTTCAATTCAAGTCCTTTGCCCTCTCTGCGCTGTCTGTCTGGACAGATGACCCAGAAATGTATGCCCACCTAAGACCCGCAAAACGTACCCAAAGAGATGACACTGAGCAGCCAGCACAACTGGTTACACCAAGAATAGCAAAGCCTGCCAAGGCTGCGGGCAAGGAGGAGACTGCAGAAGGTAACCTAAAATAATAATTAATAAAAATTTCCAAATACTTACCTTTTTTTAGAAGAAGTCAATGGTGAACTCCGCCGGGTCCTGGTCCCTTTTGTCCCCGCCACATTCTACGCCAACTACGCCACTCATGTGGCCAAGCAGCTTTTCCTGTCCCCCCTGTCTTGCAGGAGCTTGAAGACCGTATCCACGGGTCTTTTCCAATGTTGCGGGAGGCATTGGCTGGGCTTACGCATGGAGAGGGGGCATCCAAGTGGGCAGTTACTGCCTACAAGGATGCCCAACTGGTCCGCCTGGACCCGGTATCACTCAGTGGAGTTTACTGTGTAAACTCCATTGAGCTTGTTTGGGACGTCCTGGTGACGCTCCCATTCAAGAATGTACCAGAGATGGGCCGGGCTCATGCGGCTGCTTGCTTCTGCTTCCCGGTGGAGCACACCCTGTCCTACTTGCTGGAGAACTTTGGGTGCGCGGTAGAAAAACTGGCTGTTGCAGATGCAACAGCCGTGAAGAAGACCAAAATCCTCCTGGCGGACTTTGGGCTGGCCTGGAGTGCCAACAAGACGGGGGTCCCAGAAGCTATGGATCTTACCTTTGGCAAAACTAAACATGAGAAAAAAATAAGCGCAGTATACAACAAACTGTGCGAGTTTACAGAAGCCTTTGCTGGGCAAAGGCTTCACCTTGTTGTTTACCTGGGGTTCCTCTTTTACTTTGGGATGGGCGCGTTGGTTGAGGACCTGGACAGGGTCCTTCTGGGGATTAACAAGGCCAGGCTATCCCTGGATGGGAAGAAGGTCCCCCTGGGTACAACTCGGTGGATCACGTCATCCAGGACGCCTTGGTCCTGGCTGGCATCTTTGGGTTTGCAGCCCCGCCAGAAAAGCTGCTCCTCCATTCCCACCTCACCATCCTCCCTTTTACCAGCAGGCAAGAATATTTTAACCAGGGTGTATCCACTGTCCACGGTGTGGCGGTGGAGGTTGTGCGCCACCTCCATTGTGGGGTGGGTACATACCGCCAAACTCACTATAGGCAATCTTAATAAATTCTCTCTTCCAAATAATTCCATTGCAATTTATAATATTTTTAGTATAATAAATTTTTCTAATTCTTATTTTAGCAAACAAGATCTGCAGAATATATCCCAGAGAAGGTCTTAATAAAAGCATAATAATATATTTCAATAAAATCTACTTCTGATTTGGACACATTACATTAACTTTTTTTGATTATTATATTTATTTTCCAAATGTGATATTAATGCGTTTGCGTAATCCAGTATCAAGCGTTTGGGATACCCTTAGATGGCATAATAAAATAATATACAATAAAATAAATAAATTACTTACATCTATTGATGGATCTTCTGAATGTGATTGCGGGCGTAGAAACATCTAAATATAAAATGATAATTAATAAATGTTGAATAATAAATTAGAGAATATAAAAAAAGTTGGACACACTAAGCCTTTAATTGATTGGCTGTTTGGCTAGGCACGCGGGGATGAACAAATCAGCGTGGCCATAGAATTTGGCCACAGTCTCAGCTGGGAGGGTATGGATCCCGGCCTGCAGCAAATCAAACAGGTCCTCAGTCCCAGTTGGGGTTCCTCGCTTGACAACTTGCTTGAGCCACCCAAAGACTTCCTTGATGGGATTTAGGAAGGGCAAATAGGCAGGGAGGAAGAGAAGGCGCATATTTGCTGTGGCCAATTGCTGGGGGCCCACTGCAATGCTTGTGTCAATTGATGGAAATTCTTCAAGAATATCAGCCACCTTGTGGAGACCAACATTGTCCAACACAATTACATTGGTGAAGCCCGGGCTTGTGCGCCTCAGGTGCTCCTGGACCAATTGGAGAAATGACAGGAAGGTCCAGCTATTGTGGGAGCCCAGTATCATTTGGTATAGCTTGACCCCCTTTGGACCAAGGAGAGCCACCATTGAATAGGCTGTGGCGCGGACTGCAGCACGCCGAGCCACCCCGTCATTGGAGCCTCTGGGGACATACCCATACTCATTGTGCATTGACGAGGCAAATGCTGATTTGTCAATATAGTAAAATTTGACTGTCCCCTTGGCTTTGAGGGCAGTATACGCCTCTGTGTAGTTTTTCTGGGTCTTGATATTGGCTGGGCTGTTCCAATTGTATGGGGATACCCCGAGTTTTTTCCAGGAAAATTGCATTCCCTTGACCAGATGGTAGTAAAAGGAAATTGAGGCCTCAATCCCAAAAGCGGACTTGACCATAGCCTGTATATTTGCCAGTTCAAGATGGCAGTCCCGGGTGATCCACTGGCGGATTGCCCATTTGTGCTCCTTGGTGAGCATAGTGGAAACATGCAAGGATTTCTCCGCGGCAAGGACTCGGCCAGTATCAATGAACTTGTTGAAGGTCTTGCTGGCGTACTTGGGATCCACCCCAACAAGGGCTGCAGCCGCCTTGTAGTCACCCAATTCCCGCATTAGCTTAAGCAGGATGATGTGTTTGATGTCAGGGATGCGCTTCTGGGCGGGCTTTGTGGGTTCAGACAAGCCAGGATCCTGATTGATGACAGGCTTGCAAGGCATGGGCACCTTGTTGTAGAAGGCTGCAACTTTCTTTAGCACCAGCTGTCCCTCATTGGTTTGGTAGAACTGGGGCTCCTTGTCATCCTCCTGATTGCCATCACTGACGTAGGGCTCATAGCTAGTATCAAGTACAGGCTTCACCTTCTCCAGCATGGCTGACGGGACCAACTCTTGCCGGTACACAACGTCAAACACATACAAAGTAAGTTCTACCTCCTTGTTTCTAACCATTTTTGTCGTGGTAACCTTGGTGGGCTTCCGGGTCAGCTTTGGGACCTGAGGGTTGATGCTCCGCACCCTAGCAGCTTGTGCTCCTTGAACCGGCTGTGTCAGTGCAGCGTCACTATGGAACTCTCCTCTCCCGCCTCCCTCCTGAGTAGGCACTTGTGTTGTACTAAGTCTATTCTTTGACCTGCGGGGGCAACCGCAACCGCGGCGCACAACGGGTGCAATGGTAGTCTGTTGTTGTGTTCCTTCCATTTTTAGAATTTAATAAAATATTAAATAAAACTTAATTAAGTTACTCTCTAATTTTAATTTTTGCTTTTATCTGTTTATGGATATTCAATTAATATTTTTCCCCACCCAATATCCCAATTATAGATTTTTTATTTCTTAGTTAGTTGTTTTTGGTTTTACAACGCCCATTTTAGAATACCTAAAAAAATTTCCACCCCTTTTCCCAGATTTTACTGCCAAATTCAAACACCCAACACAATATTTTTAAAATTTATGTTTCAGATCTTGTGTCTTATTTTAGATACCTTGGTATCATTCATGATTACAATCCATTGCACACATTGTGTGAGTGATTTTGTTTACATTGTGAGTTGCTATTGTGTTTTGTTTTTGGATTGAGTTTTGGCACACCTTGCTTGGGTGTATTTTGTCACCAATTCACATAGTAAACATATGTACACTAAAAGTCAACTCACACCATTTTGTTTGTGAATCAATGTATTTCAGATTATATTTTGAATGGTTTTGCTTTGCGTGTGAGCTTTTTGTTGCTGTGTTGACCCATTTTGCCCATTAACGCCAATAAACCCTGTTAACAGAGTATATATTTTAACCTGAGACTTGGATTTCGTTTAAATCTGAAATCATTTTGTTTAAATCTGAAGAATTTTTGCTTGTCGCCATAGCTTTTAAAACTACTGTATCTACAGATGAGCTGATATTCCTACAGCTGCAATTTCAAATCACTTGATAAATGTTAACCATACTATTATTTATTATCAAACTGCAAACCCAAGGTTAGCTTGTCCGTTTAAATACGAGCCACCTGAAAGAGTGTGGGTTTGATTTGATAGAAGATTATTTGGTCAAGTTCATAACTTGACTGTTGTTGAGGCTATATTTACAACATCAATTGTGTTGCGACAGCTCACAGCGATAAAGTATTTTGATCATCCTTTCTGAAAGATATCAGCACATTTTATTTCATGGCAATAACTTGTTCGGGGTATACTTTGGATTCAGCAAAGTTGAATGCCTCTTGAAAGACAGCTTTGAGAACATCGATATCTTCCAAGCCAACAGCCACCCGAACAAGATGGGAAGCGACACCATATTCACTGGAAACAACATCGAGCTCCTTGTAATGGGCCAATATCACAAAAGGTAGCACCAGGGTAAAATTGGTTCCAAGCGAAACACCCTTTACTACCTTGAGGAAATCATAAAACTGCACAGCTTTAGCATTGTTATGAAATTCAATAGAGAGAAGGCTTCCATAACCTCCTTCTGGTTTCTTGAACTTGTTGTACTGCTCTGTTGTTGTATATTTAGGATAGTGGACCTGTTTGACTAAAACTTTAATACGCACAAAGATATGAGGTTACCAAGAGGCTGTGTTGTTAAGAATTCAGCCAATAACTCTGCGTTTCGGTTGGCTTTGGAAGCACGCTCTACAACAGTTCGCGAATTTTTCTCAAGCACCTGGGCATCTTCACACCAAAAATAGTCTTCACATACAACCGCCATTTTGGCTTTCAGTGTTTGATAGAACTTACCTCTGGGGGAGAGTGTAATACTAGAACCTTAGCAAGAAATCAACCGCGTGGCTTTACCTTCCCGCCAGGAGGTCGCTGAACCCAGAAAATATCTTTGTAAGACTAGTCACGATGATATCAGCAATTAGCATTCCCTGAAGGTTAATGAAGTTTCCAAGTGTATCATCAATAACAAGAAGAAAGCCATGGAGATCCGCCAACTTTCTTAGTGCATGTAAGTCAGGAGACTTTAGAAGTGGATTGCTGGGGAACTCGCAAAGTAACATGAGGATTTTTTCTTTTTCCAACAGCTTTTCCAGTTGCCCCAGGTCCTCAGATTCACCCACGCCATAAAATACACATCCTGGTCCAAACTGACTCAAAACCTTTTTGGTGTCCTTATACGGAAAACTAAAATAATTAAGAATAAAGCAAAAAAAATATTTACCCGAAACAGACACTCTTGGCGGGTTCGAAAGAATTCAGAGCAAGTCTTAATGTATTGTAGATGGAGCTCATTCCAGTTGGGAATAGGTAAACATCAGAGTGTTGAGGTATACATTCTGTCTCGCCAGCCGCAAGGCCTGTTGCTATTCTAGTCTTGATTGTTTCCTTGTAAAAAGTCTCATTTTCGATTGCTTGACTCGCTCCCAAGCATTCTTCGAGGTATACCTCGTACTCAAGTCCGGCTTTTGAAGGGTCTATCTTGCGCATCTCTTTAGAGAACTTTGCTTCACTTTTGATTGTATCCTTGTTTTCATCTTCGTTTGAAGACATGCGAAGGCAGTGGGCTGCAAATCTACTTGATACATTCTCTCCCGTGATCTGCCAAAATCCCAGGACTAGGGGTAAAATGCACTTGTCAAAAATAACATAATCAACCAAAATCTCTTTGAAAGGGCTATCTGGAGTTGGAAAGACCCGATACTTATCTGATCTGGCCGCTTTCACACTTTCTAGCTGCTCAGGTGTTTCGGCATGACGCTCGGAATATTCAAGGCAGTCCTGGATGACTCTACTCGATGTAAAGATAAAGCAAGTATATGGTGATTCAAGACCAAGGCTGTTCAATATTTTTTTGTTCAGCTACGAAATTAAGGTAATGGTGATTTAAAATAGTACCTGTTTGATGAACTTATGGATGAAAACTCTGGTATATCCATATTTTACTTTGTTAATCACTTCATAATTTTCCTCCATCAGTTGAACTAGGTCATCCCACTCAGGAAGAAAAAACGAGACACCATATGGTGTGTGAGGTGGGACAGGTCCACAAAACTCAAGATCATCAAGATTCCAACTCCCGTTCTTAACTTCCTTGCTTGATTGAGAGAGGCCCTCTCCAGATATGTTATTAACCATGATAAAGTGAGTAGGCTTGGCTACCCGCTAACTTATAGATTAATCCTTCGCAATTAAACACGGTCAGGTGTTCTACGTTGTCATTACATATTTATTTGGATTACGTCCTCACTCTTTGAGGCGCAAAAAAGCATATTAAGCTCCAAATGCATTTGAGTTTTAAGTACAGGACTAATTAATCCACAAACCTCAGCCTTCTGAGTTCAAGTACCAATTAACCTATGTGACTGCCAACCATGCTCCACAGTTTTGGTTTTAATCGCACTCACTAATCTGGATGCTAAATACTTTAGGCTCAAATCGCCACCACCAGGTCAAATTTGAGCATAGTTTGCAACTAGGGCGGTGGCGGATTAAAAACGTGCCGATTACGACAAATGCCATAATCGGCGCATTCAAGCTGTCGCCGTTTCGGATTCTCCTAGGTAAGGGGAATCCAAAATTTTAAAAAATATGGTCATCTACAGCTTTCTATTTCCCGATGTGCCAGTAATTTAAATATTTTTTAATAATTTTTTAAAGCAAAAGTTAAATTTGAAATAATATATTTTATTTTTAAAATTTTAAAAAATATAATTTTTATTTAAATAAAAAATCCGCAAAATCACATCCTTTTGTCGAAACAGTAGGCTCGACCTGCCAGCAAAGTTCCGAGTAATCAGGTTCGTGACCCGCAATCCGATTATCCAGTCACTCAAAGCCAAACTAGGAAGTTGACTTGAATTTCCAAATCCAACAACATGAATAAAATGATGACCCCTACAGTGGATACCTCGTTCTGGCGCTTGACTCATTACCAGGATCAGGCCACCCCCTTCTTCCACCCAACCGTGTGATCAACAATCTTGTTCCTGTTATCCTTGATTCACATTGCCTATATAATCACTATCTTGCAATAAAGATTATTATCTAGTTTCCAAATATTTTCCCCCTTGTAACTCTGCTAAAAAAGCACAGTTACAACACTTCTGTGGATGTGTACAGAAACAATTCCGGAAAAATCATAGCCAGTACAATTTTCTGGAATTGTTTGTGGATCTTAAACGGCTGGCTGCTTTATAAAAAAGCAGCGACCATTTAAGACCTGTCGTGGCCCTAGTGTGCAACCACTGCACTATTCCAACTTAATCACCATTATTTTAATAAAAATTACAGCCATCTTATAGGCAGTTGAGGTGTGAAAATTCAGATATATAAAATTTAAGAGAAAAAATGACAGTTTATTGGAAGAGGTAGGGATGAATTTTAAAGTGCTTTTGCCCAGATTTTCTGGCCTTGTTGGCCAAATTTAAAATCTTATATTTGATGTGGATGCAAATCTGGCACCATACAGTGATTGTAATTCCAGTCTTGGTGTGAATAATGTATAATTTATTAGAATTATATTGAGACTATTTTAAAAATATTATAGCATGCTATCTTTATCTTGTAAAAATATTAAATTGATTTAAAAAGCTATTAGAATAAACAGTTTAATAGAATATATATGAGTAGTTTTTAAAACTGTGGTGATAGGCAAAATTGAGCATCTTTAAGAAAAATTGACTTAACTAGAAAAAAATCAACTCACCTTAAAGAAAAATAGAAGGGAACCTGTAAATCCACTGCCCCTTTGGCTCTGAATTACACTGTTTTTCCTTGACATACCAAGAAATTAAACCAAAGTCTGGCTAAGCCTTTACACTCCATGAGTGATTTGGCACACACAAGTGATGAGCACTTTGTGTTGAAATACCTTACCAAAGCCCCACCCTCCCCACCTAGGCCCCCTGTCCTACTGTGAGGAATTGCTAATTGAATTAGACTGTTATCTGGCTTGGTGTTGCTCACTTTTCAAAATCATCAGGTCTGTCCAATCAGAGAAAGGCACATCAACTTTAATCAATTCAAGTACTTCAGTGCCAGATTTCTTGCAAGGATATGTGATAGGCAGCAACCAATCAGAATCCTTTCATAAAATTAATTCAAAAACTTTCAGCCCCCTGGCAATAGTGTAAGAGAGGGGGCTAGACTAACAAAGTCTGGCTCCCATCCTGGTGGGACCAACCACCAGGATGCCATCCAGTGCAAGACTGGGATAGCCGCTTGAAGGGGCCTCCCAAAGGAGACCGGATGTGAAAGGGGAGGAAAGTATGCATCTAAAGCCATGACCAAGGCTTCAGTAAGTAACCACAGGGAGCAATCCTGAGTGGAAAGGGCCTCTGTATTTGATTCAGGGTTTTGAAGCAAGGTGGGTAAAAGGGAAGCTGGAACTGCTGCGGAGGAAGGATTGTCCAAGTCAGAAGAAGGAGTTTCAATAGTACCGGGTTCCAAAGGGGGCAACAATTCTTCAAGATAAGAAGACAACCAAGGGAACCAACCATAGGATAATGAGTTGGTGGGAACCTGGATGAAATGTCTAATTACATCTACAAACAGACCAGGAATATACTCAGAAGACCAAAAAATCAAAGAAATTTTGTTCCAAACAACAGGATTGGTGGACCAGAACAATAAAGAAATAGGCACCAATATCCACATAGCCACCTTGTACCAAGGAGACAACATGATTTCAGCGGGGTGCCCTTTTTGCTAAAAACTTCTGGGCGGACGGACCAAGTGCACGGGTAAATATCAGGGGATGGCCTGAGTCAATATTCTTGGAACAACTCCCAACAAAAACGATGTGCGGGCGGGCAGTCGGGCCAGGGAAAGCAGTTGGCGGGGACAATTAAGTGCTCGGGTAAATAACAGGAAATGGTCCAAGTTATTGTTCTCGGAACAATTCCCAACAAAAAACTATGGGCAGGTGGGCCAGGGAAAGCGGGTGGCGGGGCAACAACGGGAGTTAAGAGAACTACCTAAATTATTTAACAAACTTCAAAACTACAAAAGAATTTGCAAAGTCAGGAGTTTATTCAACAATTGGAATTGGTAAGCAAGGGACCTGATGGCCCATGCTTCCATTTTATGCAAAGGGGGGGGGTGATAGGACGGGAGGGGTTATGAAAGGGGCTATTGGAGTGCAATCTAAAGGGGAGCCTATTAAAGAGTACTAGCCAATCTTATCTTGGTTTGAGACCCAGAAAATAGGGGCCGCGGGCCCAGATGTAAGACTCAGCCCCTTAATTGGCTAGGAGCCTTCTGAGGACTCAAGGTGCGCATTTCCCCTAATGCCTTCCTCTGACGTCTCCACTGGAGAGCTCCGGAACCCAATTGTTTTGGGCTGGGGGACTCCCGGGCTGGAGGAATTAGCTACCTGGGACACCACTGGTTACGGGTTTTGGTACTCAATTTTCCCGGGCCGCAGGGTTGACCTTTCCGACTTCATGTGGCCTGCATTTTTTGTTGGTTTGCTAATTTTTTCAGGACCAGGCAACACCAGGATAACAAGCAATCCAACTGAATTAATGTCTCCTCTGCAGTTGGAGGGGACTCCAAAGGGGAATGGGAACTTCAGCTGGTAAGGCCAACACAAAGCGTTTGTTTACCGTGTGGGCCAAGTCCTCCAGGTTTTGGAGGGGTTTTGCCTGCACACGGGGCATCTTTTTTGATGGTCTGGGAAATACATCCCTATCCAGGGCCAAAGGTGGGCCACAGAACTTTACAAATAGCCAGCAAAAATTATCTCCTGGCCAATCAGGCTCTTCTACAGCTCCAGATGGCTTGGTTAATTCAGATTACATTCCTTAAATGACAAGAAGGTCCATTTTGAATTCCTTCTTGTCCATTCTTCATTTTAATAAAGCTTTGTAACTTTAATTTTCTTTCACTTATTTCATTTGCTTTGGACTTCCTGGAGTCCTTTGATCTAAAGATTAAAGTGTTAGAGTTTATTTCATACTTGACTTATATTTCCTGGGTCTACTTAATTTCCCGCTATCTACCTGGTACAACACGCCATCTCAAAATACGGCATCTCAAATTTTTTCTATCTCAATTTACTAATAAAAACGCCATTTTGATTTACGGCATTTTGACTAAGAAAAAACGGTTCTAAAATTTTAGATTTTTGTACCCCCCAAAAAACCCTAAAAAATTCTCAAAAAATAAAATTCAAAAAACATTTTTAAGCTTAAAAAATCCTCAGAATTCCAAATCTGCAATAAAAAATGGGGTTGATTAGTAGCAACAAGGTTGCGTAAAGTCCAAAAGTTAAAATATCCCAAAAACAACCATTTTCATTGATTTTAACTACAAACTATACTTTAAAATAAGCATAGAATTGTACCAAATACTAAATAAAACTAAAATAATGATAAAAGTAAAGGGAAAAAGAGAGAAGATAGAGTGGTATTTATTGAGGAAAGATCATACATTGGTTGAAAGAGCAATAGAGATGGCTTGGAGATGTTCAAGCTTGCTATCCTTGGGATAGTAGGCAAGGACCACCTTGCTAATCTCTGTATACTTTTTCACCGCTTTGGTTTTCTTGGGAGGATCATCCTTGGTCTTCATGCCTGTTTTAAAGAGGCAGGCAGAGATGGCCTGCTGAGTCTTGAGATGGACCATAATTTTGTTGAACTTGGGCTTCTGAACCCGGACCCTTGTGGCAAATTGACTATGCCACCCTTCAAGAGAAGAGGTGGTCTTGATTAGGCCATCTTTTAACTTCTTAAAGCAGTTCCACTGGATTGAGTCACCGCCTTTTCTGATGTGGCGTGCTCCTTGAAACACTCCAACCCATTGAGTTTCAAAATACTCTATGAATGGAGCAAAGGCTGCCTGGTTGGCAATAATGTAGGGATGGCGGAGGAGAGCATTGTAGAAGGCATTGGTTTCCTCCTTCCGTACAAGGACAAGGGCAGCAAAGCAGTTGAACACGTTCTTTGCTTCCTTTGTGCCTTCAGTGTAGACCAGCTCATTGAGGTCAGAGCACTTTTGAAGGCGGCAGCAGAGTGTCTGCCGAAAGTGAAAGTAGCATCCCTGAGGGGAGCTCTTGAAGACTCTAATAAAAGCATTGGCCTGAGCCTGCTCAAAATCTACTACCAGGTATTCATGGTATGGAAGGCTTTCAGGCTTTTTCTTGATGGGAGTGGCTTCCTCTGACTGGGCCTTTTTCTTGCGCCCTCTAGTCTCCTTTGGCTCCTCTTCAATGGTGGGGAGGATCTCATCAAGCTTGGCCTTTAATATTGTTAGAGCCCAGACATAGGTTTCTTGCTTCTTGTTAGGAAGGAAAAAGAAGACAAGGGGAAGAACCAGATTTCCAACCTGCCCATGGATATTCCAAAGCTGGCTTAAGAGCTTTGGGCAGGTGGAAAAGGTACCATCTGCAAGCCAGGTCTTGCATTTTAAAAGGTTGCAAAGATCCTGGGAGGTAGCAAAGCAGATGATCTGCTCTGGGCATGTTGCCCATCATTGCAAAGGAGAAATATCTCTTTGTGCCATGAAAGCTTTTTCTCTTCAGTTAAAAATCAACTGGTCAATTGATGAAACACTGACGCCTTCAGTGCTCAGAGCATATCTCTGGTCAGTGAGATATCTCTGAAGTTTTGAGGCACCACCAACAGTTGCAAGTTGGGTATCATTTAGATTAATAAGTGCATCATTTACAACCTTAGTTGCAGTTTGGTCTTTGGTGGTTGGTATGACCTGGCAAAGAAACCAGCGGATCAGTTGATACAGTGGATCAAAGGGCTTGGCACAGTCATGCCCAATAGTCAGGGCTTTAAAACAAGTGAACCCATAGGTGGTGAGTCTAGCTGGACAGCCAATGTTATCACATTTGAAGTGATGCTGACAGATGGGCTTCTTCTTGTTGTTGCAGCTGAAGCTGTAGCCCTTGTGGACAAAGCCAGCACCCCCTTTCTTGGTCATAATTGGATAGCTGGTAGGGTAAGTTGGGGGCACAGCAAAGGAGCCATTTCTGTTGCATACATTATGGATGGTATTAAGATCCCAGAGCTCAATTGGCTCATCTGCAGGAGCACCAGGCTCAGGCTCCTGTTCTTCTTCATCCTCAGGCTCTGAAGTGGGGTCAGAGTGGCGGTTAAAGTTGAATAACTTCTCTTGAGGGTCTGACAGGGAGTAAACAAAAGGAGAATGGGGAGGGGTTGGGCTTGTTTCCTCAGGCTCTGGTGAGGGCGTAGGGGTCTTGGGGGGAGCTTTACCCTTAGCAGGCTGCTTTTTAGGGGTAGTTTTGGACTTTTTGGCCTTTGGAGGAGTGGTCTTGGACTTTGAGGCCTTGGATGCAGCTTTGGTGGTAGGCTTGGGAGGCATCTAAAAGTGAATTAGTATCAAAATATGAGCAATTTGGGGGTTGTTTTTAAAGAGAAAAACAAGAATGTTTTTAATATAAAAGTATCAATTTTTTACATAGAATTGTAGAGGAGATTAAATAATATATACTATCAAAATTTCAATGTTTTTTTTTGAAAAAAATAATTTTTTATTAGTAACGCAAGTAGGCAAAACTTTGAGTTTTGACTGAAAACTTGCTCTCAAGATGGCGTTTTTGAAGTGATGTAATTGAGATGCCATAGCTCAAAAACATAGTGTTTTTGACCATTTTTTATATTAAATTAAGAAATCTACAGTGGAGCTACCTCAACCAGGCCAAAGAGTAAAACTTGAATTTCTCAAAAACTAGCTTATACAACTGGGGTTAAAAAGTACCCAGTTGTTTAGAGGAGGCCAAAAAATATATATTTGCAAATTTTCATATGTTTTCATACATTTTTTGCTTAAGTGGTTTTAGACGTGAAACTATACTTTTGAAAAGTGGAAAGCAAGAATTGTGGTGGGGGAATCAATATAGCGTAGCCTGGCGTCATATGTAATTTCCCCTTATTTTCCCCTATTCATTGTGCGCCTTGAATCAATTGGGTTATGTGAAACTTGGTGGAATTTGAAGTGACGTAAATCAAAATGGCTTAATCACCCTCTTCTATATTAAAATCACTATTAAAATATTTTATTGATGAAACCCTTATCAGTGTATCTATGTATAATAAAGTTATAAATTACATATAACAAAACTGGTTTTTTTACCCTGCAATGACAATCACTAGAAGGACTATCATAGTGACGTCTTTTTAGGTTGTTCCTTTTATAAGTGTCTTAGATTAATACTATAGGAACATCTTCTGACACTATATCACAGGCTTTATTTTAGTTCAGGTATAAACTTATTTTAGTTTAGGATAGATGGCGTAATTCAAAATGACATAAAGTCAAGATGGCGTAAACACGCCCCACACTAAGTGATTTCATATGTAAATAAAGTTAGCAAAATAAGATTTAATTAATCTGACTCAAAGTGACGGAATTGAGATGGCGTAAATTTGAGATGCCTTATTATAAAAGTATATGTAAATTTTAACTATTTTATTGTTTTTTTTTATTTTTTTGTGATTCAAAATCACTAACACAAAAAACGCCATCTCAAATTAAATTTGAGATGGTGTTTTTCAAGATGCCGTTTTCAAAATGGCGTGTCCTACCGTCTACCTGGGTCCCATATTATCAGTGTTAGTGATTTAATTGTTTCTTATCTTGTAAGAGTTCAAAAATTGAGTTTGGAATTGAAGCTTAGTACTAAGTTAAATATAATTACTTACTCTAAGTTTGAAAGCTTTTTGCTTTTGCTCTGGTCCAGTTTAGAGCTATTTCACACTCTTGATTTCCCAACATCATTGTGCTCTGCAGATGGATTTGATTATATAACCGCCTCAACTTCTTGCACCCTTAAAGAAGTTATTTCAGGCCACCTAGTATCTTTTGTTCCCATCCTTATTTTCCTCGTCAAGGTTCCCAAAATTTGATGCTGCCTCCAAAAATGCTGTTGCCACTCCTAAGATTTGTGTGTCTTAACCTTAGCCCCTGTATTGGTCACAATTTGGTCTACCTCCCCAGATCTGTGGGGAAAAATTGCTTCTTCTGTTTATCATGTTGAAGATAAATTTTTCAAGCGCTTTTGCCTACTGGAAGATTTTCCTACTTGAGCGCAAGGTCTTCTAGTTGCTGAAGAGAATGTAGTGAAGAGCCTTACCTGTGATGACATTGATCTGTTTGCCCCTGAGCTGGCGCTGGAGATGCCCACTCATGGAATCCCCTGGGATATCATGCTTTCTGAAAAGAAGTCCCCAACCATCTCCCAAGACATACTTGTGTTTCCTGAGCCTTCTCCAAGCATACCTCCTGGGTACTCAGTAGGATGGCGCTGATGGCCCTGAATGCCTACCTCACCCAGATATCCCTCACGTCCTTCCTATGGACACCCGTTTGAGCGGCCTTGCCAGTCTTTCACTGGATGTTGTCCTGGTGGTTTATCCCACCAGGTTGGGAGCTAAACTTAGTTAGTTTGTGACCCACAACCTGAATTTCCAGTGACCCAAAGCCAAATGCAGAAGTTGACTTGAGTTTTCAATCCAGCAACATGACCAGACAATGATCCCTTGTGGTGAATAGCTCCATTTAGCGCTTGACTCTTTATAAGGAGAAATACATCTCCCTAGCCATCCAATTGAGTGATCTCCATAATCATACTCCTGTTATCCTTGATTTACAAGAACTATATAGCTTCTATCTCTCAATAAAGAATACTATCTAGTCTTCAATTACTTTTCTTCTTTGTAACTCTGCTAAAACAGCACAGTTACAACAATGGCTTGATTTTGCTTGTTGTCACAGCTTTTAAACTACTATAGCTCCAAAGCTTTTAATCTCTATTGATAAGGAGCAACTTTTGGGAAAGCTTCAAATATGAAATTAAGAAGGAGAGACGTATATTTTATTGGATAATACTTTAGACTTATATAGCTTTAGCTGTGGCAGAGATTTAGTTAGATCAAACCTTGAGGTTGGTCATGTGCAGGATGAGTTCAAGTCACTGGATACTTGGACAGTCCTGTGATATTGCTTTGTTGCCATTTCTGGCATGTCAAACTGTATATTGGATTGGCACCAAATCTTGTGATGACTGGATGTTAAGTGGGTTGGCGGTAGCCAGAATACTTGTAAATTCAGATCCTTGACATCCCCTTAAGGGGTTACTCTGGTACATCAGTAGGGGGCTTTGTCTTGACAGCTGCCGCCTGATATTCCTGGAGTTGTTTGCTAGTTGGTACTAACCAGGTTGAGTGTTCTCCTTTGCTAAGGTGGAGGGGGATCTGTGGTACTTCTTGGTGATGGGCTCTTTGGCACCCTGGAACTTAACCAGGTAGGTGTTCCTGTCTGGTTGGTATTTGATGATTATTCCTGGTCCCCTGTGTACTGAGTCTAGCTTCTTTCTGTTCCCAGCCAGGACCCAGAAGGGAGAGCTGATGGGGAGTGGTTCCTCTGTAGAGGTTACCTTTTGTGCTTTGAGCCTTTTTGTTTCTGCTATTTTAGCTTTGAGGCATATGTGCTGTAGATTTGGTGCTTGTTCTACTGTGGGAGGTTTTCCCGGGAGATTTTCACGTATGGTTGATTATTTCAGGTAAATATCTCTGATTTGTACCCGTATGTTAGTTCAAACGGTGAGTAGCCTGTCCCTTGATTGATGCGGACCCAGGATACTAATAATGCATGATTCACATATAGTGGCCATGTGTCTTTGGCTTTGCCATCCATTATTTTCTCAAGGGTTCTGATAAGGCTTCCATTTAGGCGTTCAACTCTGCCGTTGGCCTGTGGCCTGTAGGGCAAGGTTGTGTTTTTTTTGATATTTTTGCTTTTATATTGTTGTTTACTATGTGACCTGATAACTCTGTTGCTCCATCAGTTGTGATGTAGTCTAGAGTACCGTAGTCAGCTATGATTGCTTTGTTAATGAATCAATTTATTGTTTCTGCTTTATGATTCTTTATTGCCCAGCAGATAGGCCAGCATGTAGCAAAGTTGATGGCTATAATTAGGAAACATTGCTTTGTTTTAGTTTCTGGGAAGAGTCCCTCTATGTACAGCCCCCAAACCTTAAATGGTCTGGGGTCAGGTACTGGGTTAACTGTTGGCTAAGGAGCCTTGGTGCTAGCGTATTTCTCACACACTGTGCACTTTTTCAGAGCGTCAACTATGTCTTTTTTAAGATTGGGCCACCATACTATCTCTTTTAACATGAGGTATAGATTGTTAGCCTTTGTGTGTCCTAGTAGACAGTGATTTCTTAGGATGGTGTCAACTCTTTGTGCAAGTAGGATGTAGAGAACTTGTTTGTCTTTAATGATTCAGTATACAGTGCCATTTGATACATGGAAATATTTTTCATTCCTTACTAATGTATTGTGGATCAGTTGATGTGTGGAGGGGTCTTTCCCTTTTTTATTGTACTCAGTGTTATATAGGTTGGGCCAGTCAGGGTCCAGGTGGTCAAAATGATCCTCTCTTGGCTGAAATAGCCTAGAGAGAGCATCAGCTGTGACCAGCTCTGCCCTCTTTCATACTGGATGTCCAGATTGAGCTGTTCCAGCAGAGACATCCATTTGGCTTGTTGCTGTGTGAGTGTGTTCTGAGTTTTGAAATATATTAAGGATTTATGGTCAATTAGTACTTGGACGTTTTTAATGTCCTTCTATATAACATCTCCATTTCTTGAATGTGTGGTATATTGCTAGCAATTCCTTGTTGTGTATGGGGTAACTCTGCTCAGTGTTGGTTAGTTTTCTACTTTTTTTAACATACTGGCAGGAAGTCTTGTTGCCCTGGCTAGCAGGTGCATAGGACTGCGGCAATGATGGTGTTGCTGGCATCTGAATTGAGCTTGTAGCACCCATTGTTATTAGGGTATTGTAAGATTGGCGCTTCAATCAGAGCTTGTTTTAATAGTTGGAAATTCTTATCAAATTCTGGTGTCCAGATGAATTTCTTTTTGTCATTACCTTTGGTTAGGTCATTGATTGGTGCAGTGAGCTTTCCGCAGTCTTTGATGTATTTCCTTAGGTAAGCTACCATTCCAAGAAAGCATCTAACTTGTTTAACAGAGGTGGGGTGTTGCATGTTATTTATGGCTTTTATTTTGTCTGGATCTGCTTTGATGCCACCACCAGAGACAATGTGGCCCAAGAACAAGAGTTTCTTTTCCATAAATTGGCACTTGCTAGGCTTTGTGTAGAGTTTGTGATTTGTGAGTCAATTGAGTGTCTTGTGGGCATGTGTGAGGTGTTCCTCTTTTCTTTTTGAGAATATTATGATATTGTCAAGGTAGCATAATGTATTTGAGAGGCCATTTAGCGCTTGGTTCATCATATTGACAAACATTGCGGGAGCATTGGTCATCCCAAAGTTCATTAATCTGCATTTAAAGGATCCAAATTGTGTACAGAACACAGTTTTTGGTATGTTCTTTTCCTTTAATTCAACTTGATTGTAACCTAAGGTGAGGTCAATTTTGGAGAAAAATTTGGCTCTGGAGAGTCTTGCAAACAGGTCTTCTATGAGTGGGAGAGGGTACTTGTTCTTTACTGTTCTTGCATTGAGAGCTTTATATTCTGTTACTAGACAGAGTGAACATATCTTTTTCTTTACAAAAAACACTGCTGCTCCCACAGGGATTCAGATAGACAGATGACGCCTTTAGCAAGGTTATCCTTGATGTGACTTTTGAGGGTTTGTGTCTCCATGGGGGGAGTCTGTAGAGGGGTGCAGGTTTGAGCATGGCCTTGCATAGGTTGACGCCATGTTTGACCTCCTGTTCAGGGGGCAGTTCTGTTAGCTCTTCCTTGAATACATGAGTGTATTCATTTAGGAGTGCTGCAAGTTCTGGGCATTGGATCTTGGTTGTTTGTATGTTATTGAAATCAGTGTACCTCATTATATGGAGTGTACTGTCTTTGGCTAGACTTGTAAATTCACTGCCACCCTTAGCTTTGGATCAAACCATTTTCCCCTGTTGCACCAATAAAGGCCTAAAAGTAACAGCCAAGCCGCTCAAACCCTTGGGGGACTTGGCGCACACTGTGGATGAGAGATTTGTTCTGGATTACTCTGTGGATTTCCTGGCTTTGGCTGCTCCGCCCTGGGAAGAAACGCTGATCAATTTGGATTATTTGTTGGCATGGTTTTGCCCACTTTTGAAAACAATCAGAAATGCCCAATCAGAAGACGCCACATCAATGTCTAGGGAGTCAAATAAATATGAAATGCTTGTATTGCTTCCCAGCCAATCAAGTGAGGGCACAGAAATTGAACTGGAATCCTCCAGCACCCCTGGCCATGCCCAGAAAAATTTCTCTCCTAGCCAACCAGATGAGCCTCTTGAGGTCATGTGATCTTTTCCTTGGTATCTCACTCCTTTTAACAATGCCAGGGGACTTTGAGTCCCCTGCTTGTCAATTTTCACCTTAATAAAACTTTAATAGTTTTAAAACCAAAGAAAGAAAGACCTAGTCTTTATTTTCGGACTCTGTTTGGAGTCCTTCCCCTTTTTTAGCAAAAGTAATCTTGAGGTTTTTATTAATTTTCTGGTTTTGAACCCGCTTTACCTTCTTTTACGCCAGTCAAGCCATCCAAAGCCACTGTCAAGGTCTCCAAGTGGTTTCTCCTGCTCCACTCCTGGTTTTTTTCTTGCAGCTTTCCCAATTGCCTAAAATCTTACTATTTGAAACCTAATTTTAGCACCCCTCAATTCCAAATTTTGTGGGCTTTGTTATTATGATCTTCCCAGTTCTTAGATTTGTGGTATTTTCTCTGGCCCCATTTTTGCTTCTCCTCTGGACAGCTTCTCCCAATTTATGGTCCCACATCTCTTCTTCTGTTTGCCTTACAGGGGATAATCCCTCTAGTCTCCTGCATATACCTGGTGCACTTCTCATTTTGGGGGAGACTATTGTCCAGAGTCTATCTTGTGACAACCTGGATTTCCATGCTATCAACCACACTGTGCCTACTCCCACATTGTAGGAGGTGTTGGCGCCTGCCCTTCCCAGCTTGGAGGGGGACAACTTGGCACCCCTTTGCGCACTTGCAAAGTTGCCTCATGCTCCCACCCGCACGTCCTGGTTGCTTTCCAGGTTGGTGTTGATGGGGCTGAATGCATACTTCCCCCAGTTGTCTCCCGTGTCCTCTCTTTGGTCCCCTCTCTGAGCAGCCATCCCAGTACTCCACTGGGCGGCATCCTGGTGATATATCTCGCCAGGATGGGAGCCAAACTTAGTTAGTTTAGCCCCCCTCTCTCACAAGACTTTCTGAGTTGTCCTGATTTATGACTTGGACAAATACTGTGTCTCTTAGGATGAGATTGTTGGGTTCTTTGAGGATATTAAAATTGACTCTGTTGTGTTTGATGGTCATGGTTTTTGTTTTCCAACATATGCTGGGGTTCACTTGGGTGAACCAGTCCATGCCTGCTACAATTTTGTAGTTTATGTTGTTCATAAAAAGTCCTTTGATGGACTTTTGTATGCCTTGGAGGTCAATTCTGAAGGGATTTGTTTTGCCTTTGAGTATAACCTTTGATTTGCCTGCCATTCTGACGTATTTGAAGTTGGATTTGACAACTGGTATTTTGTACTTGGTTACAAATGGTTTGCTTATAATTGTGTGTTGTACACCAGAGTCAAATAAAATTATATGTTTATGAGATTTATAAGTGCATGGGTAGACAAGAAGTTGTGAGAAATCTTTAATTTTTACATTTATAAAGATGGAAGATTGCAGGACACGTGGGATGCAAGCAGCAAAGCTTGTGCCTTGGTACAGTTTCTTGTTGGTTTGGGGGGAGACATGGGCATTTAAGCCTGTCCCCCTCCCCCTTTTCCCTGTTCCTCTGTTTTGAGACCTTCAAGGCCAGAGAATATGGGGTCAGATTCATAGCAGGTTGCTATTTCAGCATTGTTTACTTTGGCGGTGTCCTCTTTCTTGGGACAGGAGCAGTTTGCACTCCGGCTGCAATTGCCATTGTTTCAATTGGAGTTGACATTGCTATGATAGGTGTTTTGGCGTCTGCTGCCATTAGAGTTTTATCTGCCATTGCCAATGGAGGAGCAGTTGCAGTGGCATGCAGCATACACCATGTTTGCGCGTTTTTCTGTGTGCTTGGCTTCTGCAATGAGCACAGGCATGGAGATGTTGGCCTCTGGGCAGATGAGGGCAGCAACTGAGGGCTTCATTCTGTTGATGAATGATGCTCCAGTGTGTACGTTGTCAGCTTGTGCTGGGTTTTAGATTTTGAAACATATTTCTTTGAATTCATTGGCATAAGCTGTGATAGTGGTCTTCTGAGGAAGATTGCTGAGCTGTATTACAATGTCTTGGAGGGATTTGGTGACACAGAAGTTGTGTGTGATGTCTGCTTTGAACTCTTTGCAGTTGTCAAGCTGGCTGTCAGTTTGTGAGCCAACCCAAGTGACAAACCAGTTAGCTGCGGCCTCATACAGGCGTTTGCTGGCTTCCTAGACCCATTTTTTGTGGGAAATGTGGCTGGCGCGGAGTTTAGCAGCTGTGTGATATAGCCAGTTGATGACTTTTCTTTGTTTTTACCAAAGAACTTGTTGTTACCAATGTACTTGGTGTTGGTAACTTTGCCTGTGGTAGGTGGTTGTGTGTTTTTTATGGCTGGAGAGAGCAACTGTATTGAATTATCTTGGCGCATGTTTTGGGCATGACTAGTCCTTCAAATACAGTGCATCCACTAGGTATATCCTTGTCAATATTGTGGGCGCAGAAGTACATTTTCCAGTTCTCCTGCAATGTGGCCTGGTTTAGTACGTGAGCAAAGATGGGCAGGTTTTGTTCAGTCATTTTCTCTTTCATGGGTGTGGTCAAAAAACCGTAGCTCCTACCAGTGATAAGGAGCAACTTTTGGGGAAGCTTAAAATATGAAATTAAGAAGAAGAGTATATTTTATTGGATAATACTTTAGACTTATATAGCTTTTGCTGTGGCAGAGATTTAGTTAGATCAAACATAGGGGTTGGTCATGTTCAGGATGGGTTCAAGTTGCTGGATACTTGGACAGTCATGTGGTATTGCTTTGTTGCCATTTCCGGCATGCCAAACTGTATATTGGAAAGGCATCAAATTGGGCAATGACTGGATGTTAAGTGGGTTGGCGGTAGCCAGAAAACTTGTACATCCAGCTCCTTGACACTATCATCTATTTCAAATTAGTTTTTAAGCTTTCTATAGTTGTTCTTTTTGGTTGTCATTGTGCTCTTCTAGTCTTACATGTCTATATATTTGTTTTGTTTGATAATTTTCATCAAAAAACAGACACTCAGAAAATTATATTTGTACTGTAAATTCAGAACCTAAACGTAAAAATGCGGGATTGTCAAATCCTTGGTCCAAATTTCAAATCACTTTTGTGGGATAGCCTTTTTTAATTAAATTGAATTCTTTGTATTTTTATTTGAATTTTTAAAAATGCGGGAACCCATAGACACTTTGCAAAGTTCAAGTCAAACTGCATATTTCCAATGGACAAAATGAATTAACTGGAATCAGATTTGAAGCTTTCAAATCCATCAACCATTTTCATTAAGTTTACTATGTTTTTTGAAATTGCGGGATTGTCAAATCCAAGAACCAAATTTCAAATCACTTTTGAATGCCAATAGTAAACTCAGATATTAATTGCTGGAACCTGAATCCAAAATGAATTTAAAGTAAGAAACTAGGACAAATCAACCCAAATCAAGAAGCTCCACTCTGGATAAAATCAAATGGAAAATACAATTTCAACAACCATGTTTAGACATGAAATTAAGTGAAATGTAAAATTGTCTAAACTGGAAATGATGCAATATTATTCACTTCAAATCACAGATATAGAAATTCTGTTACTATTCAAGGCTAACTCAAGAGAAAATAACTGCCCACAACTAAACCAATAACTCCAAATAAATACAGATTTAATCTAAAATATATATTTTTATTTTATTTTTATGGACCGTCAATTGCATTCCCAACCCGCTCCTGCACCAGCCTGCGGGGCAGCCTAGCCACAAGGGCGTCCCAGAGGGTCCAAGAACAGACCCAGAACCCAACTCAAGGGGAGTCATGCCAATACACAGGCCTCCCAAGGTGTCATTGCCAGCCAACCACCTCCCGCATCTCAAGCCAGGAACAGTTGCCTTAATCCAAGACATAAGCCGCTCTCAAGGCCTGCAACCAAAGTCTCATACACAAAAGTCACCAGGAACACTGAGGTTACTTACACCTCCACTGTATACCCAGTTGTCACCCGGCCCTGCACTCTTGACCCAAGAGTTGCTACTTCCTGCCCCTGCGTCTTTGACACCACCTATGAGCCATTGGCCACAACTGATGAGCCACCTGTGCCTGTGTCATATGCCACTATTGATGGCGCCACTGCAAGCAAGCGTGATCCCACCTTCTACACAAAGGTCCCCATCCCCTGTGTTGAGCCTGGTAGCCAGGATGCCGTGGTACCTGCCAAGGGCCGGCGTTGGTTGACGGATAGTGAGCGTGAAGCTCTCCTCAACTGCTTGAACGGGGGAATGGCGGTTCAGGATATTGTGTCCCAAATTGGTGTCACGGCCAGATACATTGCCAACATCAACACCAAGTATGACAATACCAGGTGAATTGCTGAATCCACCAAAGCAAAAAGACAGCCAAAACTCCTTCAGCCCGTACACATCAACACAATCAAGCAGTGGTTAGCCAGGGATTGCCACCTGGACACGCTTGCTGTCCAATCAATGCTTTCCACAGAGCTCAGACTTTCTGTTTCCAAAACCCTTGTCTACAAAACTATGGTTGATTTGGGCTTCTCTTGGAAGGTGCTCGGAGTTTCTCCGTACAATAAAACAGTGAAAAAACCATCAAGGATCAACACATTTATGCCGAGACATATCTGGCACTAAAGAAGTCTGGGAATGTCCAGTTCTTCTATATCAAAGAATTGTTGTTTTCCTCCTCACTCAGGTCCAGGCATGGGTGGGTCAAGAAGGGGTCCAAGGACAGCGTAGCCCATTGTGCAGCTGTCTGTTCCCAGACCTATTCAATGGTTGCGCTTCTTGGTCCTCGTGGGTTAGATCAATACCAGATGATTAAAGGCTCCCATAACAGCAGGATCTTTCTTGATTTTCTCTAAGCTGTCAAGGAGTACCTTTGGATAAATTATAGCGGCATAACCAACGTTGTTGTGCTTGATAGTGTCAGGCTCCACAAAGTGGATCTGGTTTGTCCAAGTTCCCCCCATTGACAAGGATAGCCACTCCTCCAGCCACCGCCTTGCTGATTGTCCAATGAGACTTCTCTTCCTCCTGCTGTATTCCCCATTCTTGAATCCAATCAAGGAGGTGTTTGGTTGGATCAAGAATAAGGTGAAACAAAGCCTTCCTCAGGACACTGAGGACCTATTCAATATTCTTAAGGTCAGCCAATTTGCAATGCCACCCAATGTGGTGGCAGCTTTCTACATGCACTTGGAATTATTACTCCCAAAAGCCCTGGCCTCTGAGCCAATCAGATAAATGGGCACTCCAGGTTTTATTTGTTTTTATTTTTATTTATTTTGTTTTTATTAGGTCTCAAAAATTATTATTTATATATAATAATGTGACATTTGATTGTATTATAGACATATAAGAATACGTAGAAAAGGTAAGTAAAATTAACTATACTAGGTATGAAGAATATATTTTTTATTATAATGCAATGAATACTTTATTGACTGTTGCGCTAACAAATGAATAAATTAAAAAAAAGATAGAAATAGAATTATTTTATTTAAATAATTGTTAATTGTTGATGGTACTTTGGCTTTTTTACGCCACAGATTGGACCTTGCGTGTCATCATATGATCCTTGTTATTTCAGTGCCACTATAGCCACACAACACGGCAACCAATGATTTTTATGTATTCCTTACTAATTTTTACTTAGGATGCAGTTCAAGTATATTGAATATGTTTATCAAATCATATTACAAGGGAAAGGTAATTTGAGTTCTAAACAATCATTTGTTTAGAACAATAGTGGAGTGGGCCGCATGATGCAGATAAATTCAATTCTCCATATTTATCTTTGTGATAAATGGACCCGTACTCAATGAGTAGTAAATAAAAACATTTTTAATTCTTTTTTATTTGATGTATTGACAACTATAACTAATGTCTTTTAATATACTTAGATATATTAATATTATAATTTACATACTAAAATTTAAAATAAAAATTAAAATATTAATTATAAATCTTAAAAGTTAAATATTAAAGTTTAAATAATTGAAATATAACAATTTTATTAAATTGTGATTTATTCAATATCAAAATATTTGATATTAAAGATGTCAATATTAAAGATTTTAACAGTGAATATTTTAATATTTAAAATAAAAAAATAAAAAAACTAAAGTTGCAATGGAAAATGATTTATTAGGGGAATGTGAATTGCAAGGGGAATGTGATTATTCTGGGGAATTATACCCCAAAATCAAATTTTCTGCTAATGCATCCAATTGGGACCACATACTCTTCTGTATGTGGTGGATGACTCTGGCGCCAATTGCTAGAGGGGTGGTGCTCAACACCCCAGTGGTGGCCAAACGTCTTATAAAAGGCAATCAGGTGAGAGAATCAACTAGGAGATTTTTTGGGGGGGCACATAGTACCCGTATAGCGTTGCCAATGCAAATGAGTCATAGAGGACGTGCTCAACTGTCCTGTATCCCCGTGGTGTTTTCTGTCTGTTGAGGGCTATGCGGCATATGTTGATCTGTATAGGTACATCTTCTAATTTTTTCACGTTGGCTTTCAATATGCAGTGGAGCAGGATTCCCAGGTACACCGCAACATGGATTTGTTGCAAGGTATACTTTTCTGAGAACATGCACAATTTTTGAAAGTTTTTACTAACCTATTAATATAGGATGTTTGGTTAAATTTGAAGAGGGTTCCGGGGGCGCCCAACTTGTATCAGCCCCCCAGGCCTCAGCAAACAATATCAATAAAGGCTTAAAATTATTCACAAGGACTGCATCCCCAACTTTGTTTGATAGAGCTTTAAAAATTTCATTAAAAATTGCAGATTTCAGATATTCATTTCCAATTTGAAAGTCAGTTTTTATTAAGTTTTTTTGTATTTGTTGATATTTGTGAAGGGGAACCTTTGAATGCTTTCATATATGTATTCATTGAAGTTCAGTTTTATATCCCCACAAATTTCATTCATTTCTTTGATTTTGATTGTTGATCCTAGTTTGTATGCTTCCCTTATCCATGGCGAGCACCCCGCGGGTGGTTGATATTCCCTATCTTGAGCTTCACTATTAAAAAACATATTCATATTATGTTGAGCTATTTTATTTATTTGATTTTTATTTATTTGTTCTATAGGGGCCACCAGTGACTGGTAACTGCCATAAAACCAACTTGGCGTAAAAGCCCGCCACTTCTGCGATCTCATCCCCATCCCTGGTGATGACTAAAATAAATATAAGTTAAACATAAAAAGACTTACTGATTGTTTCCCCTGTGGCCCCCTCAGCCACAGGCACCATATTGGCAAACTTCATGAGCGTTGGATGCTCTTCATTAATTTTCTTAGGCTTAATTTTTCTTATTTTTCTTGCAACTTGTGCTTCCTCTTGATCTTCATTTGATAAAGCTTCTGTATTTCTTGATGCGCTTCTGCTTCTTGCTTATGTTTCATTTTCATCTGTTTCCATTTGGTCGGTTTCCTCTTCATTGGTGTTGATTTCCTTTTGAATTTCTGTTCCTTCAATTAGTTTGATCTTCTTATTGTTTTCTTTGGCCCCCTGCCAGAACTCCCACAAATTTTAGGCTGTGTTGTTGAATTCAAGACTTGATAAAATAGTTCCCTGTAGATTAAGTAATTTTTCTTTATTCTTTTTATCTATAATATTTCCCAACTTATCCAGAGCATCTTCTTTTGACTGTATCAGTGGCTGGCCCTTGTTACCCAGCTTCCCTGTCACTATTTCCCTGATATTTCTTTCTATCTCAACAACCTTTTGAAGGTGTGCTTCTAATTTGTTGATTAAGTTATAGATTGTTGACATATTGTTTGAATTCCATCAAAAAACTGGTTTTTATAGTACTATATTTAGTGCATACATATTTTTTATCATCATTAATAAATTAAAGACAATAAGCATAAATATTGGATTAAAATATTGCAATTAGACGTCAACTCTTGATATTTTGATATTATGTGCATAACACAATACATTTTGTTTAATAAAATTCATTGTAAACAAGGCTTTTGTCATTGTAATTTATTGAAATGGATTGTGTTTATATTAGAGAGCCATTAACGCTTAGTACAAATATTGATACATAGTGCATTTTACAGCCTGTATATTTACCTATTGGTAATAATTCTATAAACTTTTCAGTTGGATTTTACAAGGTAATAATAATGTAATGTGTTAATAAATTACATTATTATTACCTCGTAAAATCCGACTGAAAAGTTTATAGAATTATTACCAATAGGTAAATATACAGGCTGTAAAATGCACTATGTATTAATATTTTTACTAAGCGTCAATGGCTCTCTAATATAAACACAGTCCATTTCAATAAATTACAATGAAAAAAGTCCAAGTTTAAAATGTATTTTATTAAACTAAATACATTAATTTACACATAATATCAAAATATCAAGAGTTGACGTCTAATTGCAATATTTTAATCCACTATTTACGTTTTTTGTCTTTAATTTATTAATGATGATGAAAAATATATATGCTCATAATTTTAAGCTATTTTTAAAATGTACAACATTTTTTTAATTATGGGAAATGTTGATAATGTAAAAAGAAAGTATTATTAATTGTAAATTGAAAGAGAGATATCAATTTTAAAAAGTTATCACAAAGAAAAGATTTATTTACTAATCAAAGGATGGGAAGGGAAGGGAATGGGAGGAATGGATGTTGCCTTCATCTACGCCTGTGAAAGGGGCGGCATCAGAGATAGTGGGGAGGGGATGGGTGGTGGCTTGGGAGTCAGGGTTGGAAGGCAGGTGGCTTGATGGGGGGTTAGGGAGGCAGGGTTTGTTGACTGGGAAGGGGCAGCAAGAGCAGTTTGCTTCAATTGCTCAAATTCTTCTTCTGTCACATATGTGGGCTTGAAAAAACAGATGGATGGGCAAGGGGTAAGGCGAGAGTCCTTTCTGGACTTATCACTATCACTTGCATAGAAGATGATGAGATCAAATAAGTCCTGGACAGACGCAGAAGGGAAAAGCTCATACCCCTTATCAATTTGGGTGCACAGTTCATTGTATGTGGCAGGCTTTAAGCACCTGAGGGCAGAACCAAAATTTTAGAGACATACATCTGCAAGATTCATGTTGGTGTAGTTGATGGGGTAGGACCAGCAGGTATTCCCCGCAGCCCAGATTTCTTGGGTAGCCCATTCCTGCTGCTCCATCTCCGCACTCAGTACAACTGTATGCACGGTGTTTTGTGTGGCCCACTCCTCCAGCATACCCTTGAGCTCTGTCTGGTAGGCATGCCCATCTGCGGTGTTCAATATTGCCAAGTAATAATTGACGCCCAATGGGGAAACTGCCAAAAAACCCCAACAAAACAATACAAGATTGGGCTGCGCTTGTACACGTCAGATTGGATGTGCTTCTCTCCAAAGTCTTGGATACAGGCCAAGATCTTAGCGTATGATAGGAAGATGACGTCATTGTGGGCTCTCATTGCCCTCTCTTTAATAAAATTAATAATGGTTGCATTGTATGGGTTAGTATTCACCAAAATAGGGCCACCAAGAACCTGATTGGATAGGATTCTGGCGACAACCACAACTCTGTGCATCCATGAATTGACCATTCTTTTGTTGGTGAAGATGCTGTGGAGTCCCAACTGGAGACGTACCTGGACCAGGGGCATCCACGGGTCACGTTCCATAATAGCCATCATGAGAGGGTGGGCTTTTTCACCTTCAGTTGAAGAACGGGCACCAGTTGGGGTCTTCTTGGTAGGGGGACCACAGTTGGCGTGGGCTCTCAGGGTTGCAGCCACAGTTGACTTTGCAAAACCCATTGCGGCCGCAATTTCCCCAAGGGACATAAGCTTGCCTTGCTTTTCAACCATTTCAAGAACAATCTCTGGGGTGATCAATTTTCTTCTGTGTCTTGTAGGCTGATTGGCTGGGGGATATGTCCATCTTGGGAACTGGTCAATGTCATCTGATTGGCTGTTTTGGGGTTCTGGGCTCTCTGGGTGACCCCATGGCTAAAATGGCTGGTTCCGGATGCCATTGCTGATAAGGGATTTGGGTTGGCAGCTGTCTGTGTATGGTGGGCAAACAGGGCCATGCTGGAAGTTGCAGGGGAAAGAACAGACTCCTGTGTGGTGCTTGCAGAGGGGCCTGCGGGTTGGGAGTGGCCATAGACAGAGGCTTCACTGTTAAGAGACCCAGTGTAGCCCTGCATAATTTTGTCAAGGCCAGGGAACAGCTCGTTGACTTGGTTGTTGTTAAAAGAAGACATAATAAAAATTTTATTATAATTTTAAACTCAAAATGAGGAATGTATATTTTAGTCAATTTTATTGTTATATATGTCAATTTTGTGAATATTACAATCTAAATTTTAGCTGACCTAAAATGGAATAGGATGATTTTTGAGAATGCCTGTGATTCCTAAAATAATTTGCACAAATCCACTCTAGATCCTTTGGCATCCTTTTTGAGACACCCATAAATTATATTTATCTCAAATTCATCGCAATTATGATTTGAAACTTGGTTCTTAGATTTGACAATCCCGCAATTTCAGATTTGTTAATTTTCACATGATGTCTATGATTTGTTTGAAATACAGGAAATCTCAAATTGTACATAAGAATCCTGCATTTCTGATTCATGTATCCCGCATTTGTTTGTTGGGTTTTGTCTTTTGTTAGTTGAGTTATCTGCTCAAGAGATTTGAAATTTGCCAATTTAAATAAACCAAAAAAGTCAAATTAAATGGTTAATTTTATTAAATATTTTATTTTTCACTCAGCTGAGTTGCCCGCAAAAGTGATTTGAAATTTGGACCAAGGATTTGACAATCTGCCATTTTTACGTTCAGGTTCTGAATTTACAGTAAAACCAAAAACAACTAATTAAGAAATAAAAAACCTATAATTGGGATATCAGGTGGGGAAAACTCTAATTAAATATCCATATTCAGATAAAAAACAAAAATTAAAAACCAGTTTATAACTTAATTAAGTTTTATTAATATTTATTTCTATTTTAAATGGAAGGAACACAACAACAGAGTAACAATGCACCTGTTGTGCGCCACAGTTGTGGTTGCCCCGCGGATCAAAGAACAGAGTTAGTGCAGCCCAAGTGCCTACTAAGGAAGGAGATGGGAGAGAAGAGTTCAATAGTGAAGCTGCACTGACACAGCCAGTTCAAGGAGCACAAGCTGCTAGGGTGCAGAGCATCAACCCTTGGGTCCCCAAGCTGACCTGGAAGCCCACCAAGGTCACCACTACCAAAACAGTTAGAAACAAGGAGGTGGAACTTACTTTGTATGTGTTTGACACTGTGTACCGCCAAGAGTTGGTCCCATCAGCCATGATGGAATAGGTTAAGCCTGTACTCAACACTAGCTACAAGCCCTACATCAGTGATGGCAACCAGGAAGAGGACAAGGAGCCTAAGTTTTATAGAACCACATAGGGGCAGTTGATTTTAAAGAAGCTTGTGGCCTTCTATACCAAGGTGCCTATGCCTTGCAAGCCAGTCTCCAATCAGGATCTAGATAAATCAACTCTCACAAAGCCCGCTCAGAAATGCATCCCTGATATCATACACATCATCTTTCTCTGGCTCATGTGGGAATCTGGTGACTACAAGGTGGCTTCAGCCCTTGTTGGAGTGGATCCCAAGTACGCCTCCAAGATATTCAACATTTTCATCAAGGCTGGCCAAGTCCTTGCCGCAGAGAAATCCTTGCACGTTTCCACTATGCTCACCAAGGAGCACAAATGGGCAATATGCCAGTGGATAACCTGGGACTGTCATCTTGAGCTGGCAAATATACAGGTCATGGTCAAATCTACTTTTGGGGTTGAGGCCTCAATTTCCTTTTACTATCATCTGGTGAAGGAAATGTTCTTTTCCTGGAAAAAGCTTGGGGTATCTCTGTACAATTGGAATAGCCCAACTAACATTGAGACCTGGAAAAATACGCTGAGGCCTACACTTCACTCAAAAACAAAGGGAAAATGAAATTCTACTATATTGAAAAATTGGCATTTGCCTTCTCTATGCGCAATGCATATGGGTATGTCCCAATAGGCTCAAATGATGGGGAGCTTGGTGTGCTGCAGTCCGCGCCACAGCCTATTCAATGGTGGCTCTCCTTGGTCCAAAGGAGATTTCGTTGTATCAAATGATATTTTTGTTCTCACAATAGCAGGACCTTCTTATCTTTTCTCCAATTGGTCCAGGAGCACCTGAGGCGCACAAGCCCAGGCTTCACCAATGTAATATTACTGGACAATTTTGGTCTCCATAAGGTGGCAGATATTATTGCTGAATTTCCATCAATCAACACCAGCATTGCAGTGGGCCCCCAGCAATTGGCCACGGCAAATTTGTGCCTTCTCTTCCTCCCCGCCTATTCACCCTTCCTAAATCCCATTGAGGAAGTTTTTGGGTGGCTCAAGCAAGTTGTCAAGCAAGGGATCCCAACTGGGACCAAGGACCTCTTTGATTTGCTGCAGGCTGGGATCCACACCCTCCCAGCTGAGACCATGGCCAAATTCTATGGCCACGCTGATTTTTCATCCCCACGTGCCTTATCAAAAAAGCAATCAATTAAAGGCTTAGAGTGTCCAACTTTTTTTATATTCTCAAATTTACTATTTAGGATTTATTAAAAATCATTTTATATTTAGAAGCTTCTAAGCCCACAATCACATTCAGTGGGACCATCAATGAAGGTTTGTAATGTATTTATTTTATATTAAATTGTTTTATTATGGCATCTGAGGTAATCTCAAACAATTGATACTGGATTACGCAAATATATTTATATCACTCTTATCAAATAAATATAAAAATAGAATTAAAAAAATTAAATGTAAAATGTACAAATTAGAAGTATTTTTATTAACATATATTATTATGCTTTTATGAAAACCTTCTCAGGGATTTTTTTGCAAAAATTGTTTGCTAAAATAAGAATTAGAAAAGTTATTTATAATAAAAATAATCTAAAGTATAAAGATATTTATTGGAAAAGAGATTTTTAAAGGCACCTGTAATGGGTTCTTTGGTATGTACCCACCCAACAATGAGGGTGGCGCACAACCTCCACCACCACACTGTAGATGGTGGATACACCCTGATTAAAATACTCCTTCCTGCTGGTGAAAGGCAGTAGGGTCAGGTGGGAGTGAAGCAGCAGCCTTTCAGGCGGGGCCGCAAACCCGTAAATACCAGCCAGGACCAGGGCGTCCTGGATTACGTGGTCCATGTTGTGCCCTGCCCCAAAGGGCAGGCTTCAGAACAACTTTAGAATTCAAAGTTCAAATTAATATTTGAATTAGATTTTATTAGTTGTTTTAAATCAAAACTTGTCTTGATTTTTCTTGCTTTTGGTCTATTTTGCTTTTGCTGCTGGATTTGCTTTTGCTTTTGCTCCTGCATTTGAGTGGTTCTATTCAGTTTCTTTTTAAATTCCTATTTTAAAATAGGTTTTCTTTCTTTATTTTCAGCTTGATTACGCAACTGCTGTTCTTCTCTGCTATGCAGATCTCTGACTTGTAACCAGCAGCTTCCTCACCACCATGTGTTTTCCCCTGGTTTATCAAACCTAGCTGCCAAGAAACTCTCTCCTTTCCACTGAAGATCTTCCCCGTGGCTTGGCTTTCTATACCATATAAATAAAGACACCTGAAAAGTAAGCTCTTAAGCTGAAATTCTAAGTGGTTGTCCCCAATCACTGTTTACAGGTTTTTTAATTCAATTTATATTTTAATTCTCCAATTTAACTTCAAAATTTGCTTAGGTTATCATCTTAAAATTAAAAGAAGCTTAGGTTTAGATTAGATAACTTGTTAGTTCTCAATTTGCCTCCCAGGCTCAAACAGCTAACATAATTAGAATGAAGATAGTTAGACAACAAGCATTTATCTTGTTGTCACCATTTTTTACTTTAGGGATAATTTGACTAGTTTTATGTTGAGATATGCCCACAGGGAATAACCTGACGTAGACATACCTTTGGTTATAAACAAATCCTTATTTAACACTTTATTTTATATAGTTTGTTTAGGATTAGTAAACTCTATGACACCTTTTGTGTCTAATCATAAGTTTTTGGCAGGCCTTTTAAACGTACTCCTACAAACTGTGCCTACTTTTTTATATCTTTTAAACTTAAATCCAAACGCTTTACATAGTATAGTTTATAATCTTGCGCCTTATTGGGCAAGACCTTACAGTCCACCGAGTTGTAGCCAGGGGGACCTTTTTGTTGTCCAGGGAGAGTCTGGCCTCATCAATCCCAAGAAGGACCCCGTCCAGGTCCTCAACATTTGCACCCATCCCAAAGTAAAAGAGAAACCCCAGCTAAACAACCAGATGAAGCCTTTGCCCAGCAAAGGCTTCCTTAAATTTGCACAGTTTGTTGTAAACAGTACAGTAGTTTTAAAAGCTATGGCAACAAGCAAAAATAATTTGGATTTAAATGAAAAAACTCATATGTAAAAAAATTAAAATAAATAAATCTATTGTAAATTAATATAGAATTAATACTTTTAATTTTGTTTACATCTGAGTTTTTTTGTTTAAATCCAAAGTATTTTTGGTTGTTGCCATAGCTTTTAAAACTACTGTACTTATTTTCTTCTCATGCTTTGTCTTCAAGAAGTTCAGCTCCATGGCTGCAAGGACCCCTGTCTTGTCAGCGCTCCAGGCTAACCCAAAGTTGGTAAGAAGTATTTTGGTCTTCTTGACGGCTGTTGCGTCTGCAACAGCCAATTTACCCACTGCGCGCCCAAAGTTCTCCAGAAGGTAAGATAGGGTATGCTCCAACGGGAAGCAGAAGCAAGCAGCCGCATGAGCCTGGCCCATCTCCAGTATATTCTTGAATAGGAGCGTTGTCAGGACGTCCCAAACAAGCTCAATGGAGTTTACACAGTAACCTCCACTGAGAACCACCAGGTCAAGGCAAACCAATTGGGCATCCTTGTAGGCAGTAACTGCCCGCTCAGATGCCCCTTGCCATGCGTCAAATCAGCAAATGCCTCCTTCAACATTGGAAAGGACCTGTGAATTCTGTCTTCAAGCTCCTGCACAACAGGGGGGGACAGAAACAGCTTCCTAGCCATGTGAGTGGCATAATTTTCATAAAAGGTGGGGGGACAAAAGGGACCAGGACCCGGCAGAGTTCACTGTCAATGTTTTCTAACAAATAAGGTAAGTAATTGGAAATTTTTATTGATTTTATTTTTTAGGTTACCTTTGTGGGTTTCCTCCTTGCCTGCAGCTTTGGCAGGCTTGGCCATTCTTGGCACAATCAATTGTGCTGGCAATTCAGTATCCTCTGCTCTGGCACGCTTGGCGGGTTTGAGATGTTCATACATCTCTGGGTTGTTGACCCAAACAGACGGTGCAAAAAGATTGTACGCCTTGAACTGTAGGCCCTTGACCACCGTCTTCTGGATGTTGAGAAGACGCTCAATGGACTTCTCTGGGGTGTCTGGCATTTTTGACATTAGTGCCTTTGTGGACACCTTGTTGATTTTGTCCCCAGTGAGGATGGCGGACGTCACTTTGGCTTTGACCTTGCGGTCAATGTCTTTGATTTTGGCAATCACCAAGTTGAGGTCTTTGAGTAGTTTTTCAAGTTCTCTCATTTGATTTTTTACTAACCTTTTCATATGTTTTTATGGCTTTTGCCCCAATAAATTCTGTATTATTTTGATACTGTTGCCTCTTTGTTTATTCCTTTTTGTTTTCCTATCTACTACATTATCCCATCTTTTTACCCATTATGTATATGTTTTACACTCATCTCAATATGTGTTGTTTGCTTTGTGTTGGCATTTTTCCTTAATAACCATATTATTTTTGGCACTTTACACAGCCCCTTGTGAAAATATCAACAACAATAGGGTGATCAGCTAAATTTTAATTAGAAAATTATAGGTTAATTGTGTTTAGATAAAGTTGTTGCTGATCCAAATTCAAGCCCTTAATGATAAACTTTAAGCCAATCAGGAGCTGATTGATAAAGTGATTGTTGTGACATAAAGGATCATTCAATAATTATTTGATGCATGTGCGCTAATTAATATGATTGGCTGGGTATTTTGCCATTATGCGCCATTGCCGCTGTGGCAAGTTATTGATGGACTAGTGTCAACCTGGCAGCTTATTGGGCACTAGTCTATCAATAACTTGCCACAGCAGCAATAGCGCATAATGGCAAAACACCCAGCCAATCATATTAATTAGCACATATGCATCAAATAATTATTGAATGACCCTTTATGCCACAACAATCACTTTATCACTCAGCTCCTGATTGGCTTAAAGTTTATCATTAAGGATTTGAATTTGGATCAGCAACAACTTTCTCTGAACAAAATAAACTTATAATTTTCTAATTTAAATTTAGCTGATCACCAAATTGTTGTTAATATTTTCACAAGGGGCTGTGTAAGGAGCTAATAAATACTGTGTTCTGGATCTAGATTCACGGCATAGTAAATATATGATTTTATAGAAATAAACTGAGCATAAAGAATAAAACTAACTATAAACAAAGAGAAAATGAACAATCAAAATTCAAAATAAAGAGAATATAAATAGAAAATGTTTGGCAACAGGGAGTTTATTGGGGGTCTGGGAAGAGAGATGCCTAGTAGGCAGAATAGTGTGGGAAGGAGGGTGTAGAGCCTGTGCTGGCACAAGGGGTCTGTGATTGGGTGGGTGGGGCTTGCAGGTGGGGGGTAGTGGTGGCGGGGGTAGGGGTAGGAGGATTGCACGTGATGGCTGCCATATAATGCTCATTATATTCCTTGTATGTCATTGGCTGGATGGGTTGATAGGTGGCTGTGGAACAGGGTGGGAGGTGCTTGTCTTTCTGTATTTGGTTGCCCATATTCACATGGAAGACAATTTGTGCACCCAAGTTGGCCATCATTTGGCAATCAAAGAGAGAATTGTGGTCAAGGACCCCAAGATAGAGGTTGTTAAAAGCCTGAGGGCGGCGCTCCCAGACTGTGTCTCCAATGTTGAAGAATACAACATCTGCCAGATGAATGTCAGTGTGGCCGGTGGGGTAGACTGAGGCCTGGTGCCCGCGTCCCTGGATGGCCTCAAGGGCGGTGGAACTTCCCTTCATCTGGTGGCTCAAGAAAACCTGGTGCTTGGAATTTGAGCCATCCCAGGAGTCAAGTAATCCACCAAGGATGTGGCTGACTCATAGCCATCAGTGAAATCTGGGTTTTTTCAATAATAGACAAAACACTTGGCCAAAACAACCAAAAACGCATCAATTAACGTCCCCTTCTTGACCTTATTCCTTCCTTTTTGGGTGGTGGCTCTTCCTTGTGCACCAAAATTGTCAAAAGCTATTGATAGCTTGTAGTAGGAGATGCACATGACGTCATCTTGTTGTGGTATGAGGCACGGCACAGACACACAACAGGGAATCCTAACCTTAGGATTAGATTTGTACTAAGTCTTGGTTAGAATGACAGGGAAGGCTATGTGATTACCTTGTGGCCCTGATTGAATAAGATCTACTAGACGTGGCTAGAGAGGCAGAGAAGTACTGGAAGACACAAAGACAAAAATGTGAATAGAGCTTAGATTTTATTGGGTATAAAAATGGGGAATATATACTGTGTACCCTTACCACAAAACAGTACATGGATAGTAGGATCACTTGCCACAAGCATGAGTGGGGTGAGTGAGTTGCGCAAAATCAGGAAACCAAACAATTGTATTTCCCAGTTTGGATACAGACTCATTTCAAGGGGCAAAAGCAAAAGATAGAGATTTGTCCTCAAAATATCCCATCAAAGGCAAAAGTAAAACATGATGAATGGCGGCATTCATGACACATCTGATAGACTTATCAAGCATTGGACCAGGGTTAATTCAATGACCTGATAATACAGGGGAACCTCAGCGCCATCTCATTGATTGTGATGGAAATCACTGGATAATATAAAGCAATTTCTAAATGATGGGGAATTACCACCCAAATCCACATAGAATTGATGATTAACCACCAACGCAGCTTCAAGTATTTTTTTGTGAAATTTCCAATTGTAACTCCAGGATTAAGTAGAACAATCAGTCCTAACCAGAGTAAACCAAGATAAATGACCTGGGAAAGCATCAATGCATCTTTAGCGTAGAATTCTGGGCATTGAGAAGTGACACAATTTTCATTTTCCAGAATGGGGGAGGAGCTACAAAATTGGCTGGCATGAAATTAACATTTTGCGGCACCGACAACAAAGTTCCAGATGCTGGGCCCATCTTCCTGAAATGATTCTGTTCAGAATCAGATTGTACAGGATATACCGCAACAACTCAAGCACAGGATGCAGTTTTAAAATTTAAAATTAGAACTTGGGATAATTGATTTTTATTGAGTAAATTTAGAAGGACTCAACTCTTAGAGTTGAAACAGGGAAAATTATTCAATATATACCAGAAAAATTGACTAAGCAATACCACCTGAGTCTTGATCTCCTATTCCTTTGGCATCTTCAAGTAAGTATCTAGTCCAGGTTGCAAAGAACCCTTGCGTGACCAGTTTCTGACAACCATGCTGATTAATGAGCTTATATCAGGTGATCCTCATACTACGTCAATTTATCAATGTCAGTTTACAAGGGGGAGCTGGTTTCAGCTGGCAGACTGGAGCAGCTGTGACCCATTTTCAATCAACTGTTTGGTTTAAATCTGTTAACTCAGTCAATTTTGATACAGGTTTTCTGGTCTTCGGTGCCTTCTTACTTGGACGGACAATACCCAGCATTATGGAACCTACCGTGACATTGATTGCCAGCAACATTTTAGGAACCCAGACTGAAGCCACCTTTCCATACATCCAGAGCTGCACCATGCGCTTAGACACCCAAATGCCATGGTGTGCAAGTTGCTTCCATACCTGGGTCAGGGGAAGCTTGGGGTTCAGCGAAGGAGGTCAAGCATAATTGATTAGGCCTCACTGATCTGGGACTCTTGGGCCTTCTTTGGCTTCTTGGCTGTCCCAATCAGATTCCCCTTGTTCATTAGGTTGTTGAACTCCCGCATTATGATGTCTTGGGTGAATTGCAATTGGGTTGCAATCTGATCCCAGGACAGACCCTGCAGGTTCAGTGCCACAGTTTCCTGAAGAATTTGGGTGGTGATGATTTGTTGCTTGGGGTGCTGGGCTGCAGGAGCTAAAGCCTGATTGGCTGAGGGGGGGCAGGTTGGCCAGTGGCAGGAAGTTGTTCCAAATCAAGGTTGCCATCCTGATTGATTGGTTGACAGGCAGCTTGTGTGGGGGTGGGTATGGGAGCAGGGGCAGAGCTAGACACTAAGTGACTGTTGAACAAGTCAAAGCCAAAATGGTCGGGGGTCAGGTACAGGTCAGCTTCCTTGTTACCTGCCTCAAAGGCTTGGGTGTAAACAGGTGCCTCCACAACCTGAGCCTTGCCTCCATTGAATCTGGCTTGGCTGCTGGCGCTGTTGAAAATTTTGTTGCTAGTAAAAACCATCTTGAAACAAAACCTAGGATAAAATCACTAAAAGTAGAAGTTTAAAATTTTATGATTTGTTTTTATTGTAATCATCATTTCATATTTGGAAGGTTCTTAACACCATTTCATAAAAATCAGGATCTTTGAAAATCAATAAAATGCCTCTGCCCCCAAATTGATAGCTGTTGATTGACTGCTAAAAGTTTTTTTTCTATTTTAGGATGCACATACCAAACATCTTGTGTGACTTCATTTTGCTTTGTGCTTGTGGAATCTTGCTTCTAGATTGCTCAAATTTTGTTTTATTTTAGTCTTTCTGTTGGTGCCTCATATGAATCCTGATTGGATTATAATATACTCTGGAAAAGCATCCATTCATCTCACTTGTTGTGTCAGTTCATTTTGTTTGTGGTTTGAATTACACTGCTTGATGTTTGATATAATTTTGTAAAATGGTCTGGTGAAATTTAATTTTTTTAACAGTTCATTTATTAACCAAAAATATTTAAAAAAATTTAATCCTGAATCTTGCCTGACTTGGATTTTTTTCAAATCTGAAATCATTTTGTTTAAATCTGAGGTATTTTTTGGTTGTTGCCATAGCTTTTAAAACTACTGTATTATGAATATCAATTTTCAGAGAGAGTATTATAACCACCAGATTGGATAGAAATTAGGCATTGAAATCAAAGACAGAATCAAGTATTCTAAAGATAAAAAATTGATAGAAAAATAATGAAATAAATTTGCAAGGTTAAACTTGTTGCGTTTTTTGCATTACAGCGCCACACTTATTTGAGATTATTGGGCACAGGGCATTTGCTTGAATACAGTCATATGTGAGGATATGAGTAGTATTGTATCAGAAGAGCCAGGATCAAATGGAAACATGACTATTGTCCAGGAATGGCTTCTGATCACGCAAAAGCACTTAAAGATTAGGACAAAGGTCAACCAGATTAAAGATAAATCAAAGATGGGTCAAAGATTAAATATTATTTTTGTTGTAATTAATTAATTCTTATACCTCTGCAAGGTTAATCCCTGGGCTGCTAGCAATGTCTTCTAGGACATTCTAACACACCTCTTATTTGGGTAATTATTAATCTAGGTTTGGCACTTATAGCACGTTGACCAATAGAATATCTTCATCTTCACCCAGCACAGGTGATCCTTGCTGGCATGGAATAATTTAGTTACTTCAGGATCACTTCCTACCTTCCTGGCATGCTCCAAGCTTAATGCTTATTAATATGATTAATATGAGAATTTGAGATTATGGGGAATCAAACCCTGCACCTCGGCGCTTGATGTAAAGGTAAAGTGGTGCCTTGGCGCCTGTAATATTTGCCAGGCAGCGCCTGCAATTATTTTCAGTTGGTACAGCAGTGCTTGACATAATGGTAATTCAGCGCTTTGGCGCCTAACTCAATTACTAGGCGGCACAGTGGCGCTTGACATAATAGTAGTTAAGCGCTTTGGCGCCTAATCCAATTGCTAGGTGGTGCCTGTATTTTTCTAAAATGGCGCAGCTGCAAATCATGTATTAATAAGCGCTGTGGCGGCGCTTACCATTAGCTGATTTAAGGTTCAGGTCAGCAGACTACTGCTGATTCAATATGCATATCAACAAAGTAAAGAATCTGAGTGATTAATTTTCAAGTATTCATTCTTTTTCACTAGCTTTCCATGATGTTACTCATTGATAAACAGTTCGTCTTACTGTACTTTTCAAAGCTGTTGAGATGGCCGCATCAAAGTCAGATTAAAGCAAGCTAAAGCCACAAAGAACAAAAATTATCAAAGCAAATTTCTATTAGTTGACTATAGGATTTTGTTTTGTCAAGTATATACTCCTGGGAAGTGTAATAAACAAGATAAATGGGAAAATTAAGAAGATAATGATACTTTATTTGATATGAGTTTAGAGTATTATATAGTATCATGGGAAGCCACATACTGTCCATGTATGTCATGGTAGTCATGGGGCTTATCCAAGTAATTGTTCCTCTTAGGTCATGAGGTTTGTCCAAGTAGTGTTCTTCTTAGGACTCAATTTTTGATCCCCATAATAGGTGGTCAAATGATAACAGTGCCACTGGCTTAATGATTAGTTGGGGAATCACTTGGTGAATTAGTTTCCCGAGAGGGAGTAATCATAGATGTTGCAACAGTTTGATAATGTTTTTTGTGTAACTTTAGTTTGCTTTAATCTGACTTTGGTGTGTCCACCTCAGCAGCTGTGAAAAGTACAGCAATGTATAATTTGACACCCTTTCTACAAGCAAGCATCTAGTTATTGCTGCTGCAGCCAATTTTTCAAGAGGGCTTAAAATTTAGAGACAGAGGAAAATTGATTTTGCTCTTTAGGTTCAGAAAAAATTACATCCTTGATTCAGGGAATCGAATGTTAAGTTGGATCTGGCTATTTAAATAAATATGTTCATGATATAATCTATCCTTCAACTAAGGCCGGGGCATGAAAATCTTTGCACAGGCTTTTAGAGCTCTAAAAGAGATATCTATAAAGGTAGTTTCCAGCTTGAGCCCAAAGAAATGTATCGATGCTAAGCTATTCACTGAAGAAATATTGACACAGTATTAATCAATTGACTTAGCATGTATTTAAGCAACCTTACTAGATTGACATTGATGAGTGCCATAAACCAGCGGTTTGTTACGGGGTTTATGCTCTGCTTGTGATAAGTACATACCATGCAAACACCTCTATGAGCTATTCCAATGGAACTTTAAGCTTAAGCTGATCCCAAGAAGTTAAATTTTATTTGGTTTTGAAGTATTTATGAATAAGCGTGGATTTAAGATTAGATCATAAAGGGTATATTTATTGTTTTCCAACTTGAAACTTAAAGTCAAAAAAATCTGCAAACATAAAAGCTCAGGCCGAAAAGTTGGTTTTTATTGTAAGAAACATTTTCCAGAGTAAAAGCAGTCTATAAAGAAATTAAGAAAGTTCTAATAGAACAGGCGCCATTGAAGATGTGCTGAAAGTTCACAATAGCTTTTTAAGCATCGCTTTTAGCGACCAGTAGTAGATTTAAGAATTTTATTCTTAAGGAGAAAAGGTAAGAGGTAGGAAAAAGTATGACCCAAAGAACTTATAATCAAACAGCCCAAAAATAAGACCAACACGTTTCCTTAATTGACCTAGAACCCGATTATATCTTTTCAGGATTGAATGGTTTGATCTAGTATCAGGTACTTTATGCTGTGAAGAAAATATAGTTTAAGGTATGCATCTTATTGCAAATTTTTCAAAGAAATATAAGACTAGTGGCAGTAATATATTAGACAAAGGTAAATCAGTGAAATTTAAAGAGCACAAAAAATAGCGCAACATGTTTTTAAACACATCAATTTAAAAATAGGGGTTTAGCTTGGCACTTATATTCGATGCAATGAAAAAGGTAGCCCTAGCCAAGAAACACTATGTAACCAAAAATAGATAAAGACAAGATAAATGTAAGGAGTTTAAAAGCTCTTGTATACTAAAACAATAGATGAAACTACAATACTGATATTTAACCAAATAATAAAATTGAGAAACGTATAGTTTGAGGTGGCTTTATAAGAAAAGCGAAGTGGTTTGGGACAGTCTTAAAATTGATTACCCTGCTTCTGGAGCTTAGAGACGATGAAAATAGAGGTATCTAAGAAACGCTCGACACAGTTTTTGAGGCAGCTCTCTTCATTGGAATCGAGACGGTTACCAATTTTAGTGATGCATTTGTCCCAGCACAAATCAGTCATTGTATGCACGCTTTGTTGAATTCTAGCCTTGGACTGCTCATTTTCTATAAATTTGGTAAGCTCGATTTTGCTTTCCTCATCAAGGTTGAGGGATGAAGGAAGACTGACTGACATTTTAAAAAGGAAGTTGCTAAATCAAAATATATTAATTTTTTGGAATAATGCTTGTTGTATTGTTGGTTAGACTTACCTTTTGAGCGAGTCAAAGGTAAAAGTGTTAATAGGCAAATTAAGATTAAACGTGAAATTTGTTAGAAGTTTTTACGTCATAATACATCTTTTGAACTTAGTTTTGACCAAGCATGTGGCATTAGCAATTTTGCTTGAGGGTTTGACTTTTACAATGGGCTTAAAACATAAATTCAAACTTAGGATATATATTCTGTTTGCCATAATTTGTAAGTTGATAAGGTTTGGTTTAGTGATACGTTCCAAGTTTTGGGCTTTGTAGTTTTCAATGTCCACAGCTGTTGACAAGTTATTAGATAAAGCCTAATTTCTATAAAGCTGATAACAAGCATCGTTTAAAGCAATCTACTTTAAAACTTGTAGGTTTCACTGATCAAATTACGAATTGACTTAGCAGTTATAAGTTAATCAAAGACACAATATTTTTAAATGTCATTTACCATAGGCAATTAAAAATCTCAACAGCTTGAGCATCAACCATCCTTTTGGAAGCATGGTAACTTTTGGATTTGACACGTATAGGGTTTTCTCAGTACGAGCTGTCGTATTTTTATTTAAATGCGTATGTGCTTGGGGACAGGCAAATACCTCAAATCACTATAATTTCAGAGAGCTTACCTAGGTATTTACCAGCAGAAAACTTAATTTGGAGATTTTACTTAAGAGTGTCATGGTATAAAATAATCCAAGTAATCTATATCCCCTCTTTTTATGATCTAAGCATTCTATCGGCCAATCTCATGTAACCTAGGCCATAAAGACTATCAATTGACATAGGAAGATATCAACAGCTACTTATGTTAAAAGCCTTGGTAGTCTTTTCCTGTAGAATTGCTGCCAATCTAATCGTTTCTTTCCCCACTAAAGTTTGATACTTACTAGCTTACCTCCCAAAGTTTCATAGGCATTTCAGAAGTTTAATGATATTTTGCGCTGAAATTTTTATGCTATACTTGATCAAAGTGCTTTTTAAGTGTTTACTAGCCTATAAAATCTATATTGGTGTTAACTTTCAGTTGTCTTAAACTCAGCTACCTTCAAAAATTCCTCGCAGGTTTCCTTCGTGACTCCAAATTGTTCTAAAGCAGAGGGCAACACCACAGTAGATATGCTCCAAGTGTTCTATAAAAACCATTTACCTTTCTCCCTAGACTTTTATAATTTAAAGGTATTGGTGGCACGAAGAGTGAACCCCCAGATGAAAATAATTCGTTTGTTAAATTCTACAATCAGATGTAACTTTTTACTTTTACACTATTAAGTTTAGCAATATCAGGTTACACCACTATAATAAAATGCTTAAATATAAATAAAATTATACATTGACACTTTTCAAAATACACTTGCCTTCAAAACCAAATATATATAAACCCAAACACTCTGGTAGTTTTTTTATTTACAGCCATGTTCAACCATTTAGAGCAACAATCCCATTCCAAAAAAATTGATGGCTGAATATCCCATCTCAACAAAACATTATTAAAAGCTTATCGCCTGCTTCATCCACTGGTACCTATTCAGGCTATTAGTGGATCAGCAAAAATTATGGAGCACCAGTACATTTTTTATTTGCCTCAATGGTTTCAACTGAATATCCCCTTCCCTAGTCTCATCTCAACCCCTTTAGAGTTTGAAATAATGAAAACACTACATTATATCACCATTAACAGTACAGCACCTCTCAATATGAACAGCTCATTGTTGCACTTTTTGCATAGCAGCAACACAATTCTGTAGTAATGTAGGGCACAGGGCATTCGCTTGAACAGAGTCATACGTGAGGATATGATTAGTGTCGCATCAGAAGAGCTAGAGTCAACGGAAACATGTTTATTGTCAAAGAATAGCTCCTGATCACGCAGAGGTACTTGTAGATTGAAAGATTATTTTATTGTGATTAATTGATTATTCTTATACCTTCTCAAAGATTAATCCCTGGGCTGCTAGCAATGTCTTCTAGGACATTCTAGCATGTCCATGTTTTGGTTAATCAGTAATCTAGGTTTGGCGCCTATCTCATGTCATCCAATAGAATATATTCATCTTCACCAAGCATAGGTGGCTCTTGCTGGCGTGGGTGTTTGGTAGCTCTAGGAACAGTTCCTTCTATCCTGAACATACTGATGAGGAGCAACTTTTGGGGAAGCTTTGAATATGATTTAAGAAGAAGAGAAGTATATTTTATTGGATAATACTTTAGAGTTATATAGCTTTTGCTGTGGTGGGGACTTAAGTTGGATTGAATATGGGGGTTGGTCATGTGCAGGTTGGGTTTGAGTTGCTGGATATCTGGAAGAGTCATGTGGTATTAGTTTGTGGTCATTTCCAGAATGTTGAACTGTATATTGGATTGGCACCAAACCAGGCGATGACTAGATGTTATGTATGTTGGCAACAGCCAGAATACCAGTACATCCAGCTCCTCAACAATACTTAGAATTATTTGCTTAGAAATACAATAGATAAGAAGATTTGCCTTTCAGGGATTTGAACCTTGTGCCGCGGCAGCGCCTGACGTAAAACTAGGGTGGCCCCTTGGCGCCTAAAATATTTGCTAGCCGGTGCTTGTAATAATTTTCAGTTGGCGCGGTGACACTTGATGTATAATTAGTTCAGTGCTTTGGCGCCTAGATTAATGGCTAGGCAGCGCTGCGACGTCTGTAACTTTTGCTAAGTGGCACAGTGGCAAATTATGTCTTAATTTAGCGGCGTGGTGGTGCTTATCATTGGCCAATTTTGTGGCAAGGGTCAACAATCTACTGATGATCCAATATACATACTTTTTTATACTATCAATTTATGACATCAAGGTTGCTTTAATTTGATTCCCCAATTAGGACTGTGCTATCACTGTAGCTGGTTCTGAAAATTGTTCTTCCCATAATTCTAACACTGGGATTTTCTTGATGTGAATTCAATGTTTGAGGAGAGTTCTTCCCACAATGGTGCCCAGGAAGGTGACAGCTATTTTAATGATCAACATCCTTTTTTGGCACCTTCCTTCTACTGGCACGCCGCCTGGTACCTTGTCTACCATGCTTTGCGCCTGTTGCAACTCTGATTGTTGAAACAACGGGTCAACCCCAGCAAGGTTCCGCCTAACCAGGTTTGTGACATACAACCCAACTTTTCAGTGACTCAAAGCCAAATGTGGAAGTTGACTTTAATTTTCAAACCTAGTAACATGACCAGATAGCAATAACCACATAATGAAGAGCTTAGTATAGTGCTTGACTCATTACAAGGATCAAGCCATCTCCTTAACCATCCAACTAAGTGATCTTCATAATCATGTTCCTACTATCCTGATTTACAACAACTATATAACTTTTATATCCCAATAAAGAATATTATCTAGTTTCTAATTATTTTACCCTTGCAACTCTGCTAAAGCAGCACAGTTACAACATTGATAGCATAGGTAGGTTCTCTAGCCTACCTTTTCTTTCAAATTTCTCCCTGTTGCCTGTACTTGCTGTGGTCAACAAATATACAAAATATTTATATCTAGGCTCCCTGTAGACTGGACGCCCTACATGCCAGGGACCAAAGTGCCAGAGGGGTATGTGCTATAACAAAACATGGTGATGCTGGTCCCTGCCTTTAATGCCTTATCAGCCTAAGAGTTCTTTCAGGCACCCCCTTTCATATCTTGAGCCACAGATGAAGATATCATGCCCACTCATGTAGCTCAACAACTCCACAGTGCCACCTTAGAATCATTTTCAGGAGCTAATGATGACAACACCATGCATGGATTTAATCCGCCCAAAGCAAGTTGGCACAAATGGAGTGTCCAACATGCTTTTGGATTGTGAAGATATCCATTTGCTTGACCCATGACATAGAAACCTGGTGCAGTAAGTGACATGAGGACCATATCAAGAAGGATTAGGACATCTTTAAACAAGACTTCTTGAAAAGGTTTGTAATGAAGAACACAGCCCTCATATCATACACCAAGTAAAGAACCTGTCACAGACTGGCACAGTAAAGAAACTTACAAGAGCCTACAGGGAGTTGCGGCTACGAGTACCTGCAAACATGGTGTTTGACAACCCAGCCACGCATCTCGTGTACTACAATGCTCTCAAAATACATGTGATGAGAAACGTCAATCTGTACCAACATATCAACATACAGAGCTTGTGTTGCAAAGCAGAGAAAGCAGAGCAAATATCCAATGTGCTGCACAAAACATAGACTGGGAAAGAGAAAGACCCAAGGATTCTCTCATCCCCAGGACGTTCTAGTTGCCCTCTGCCCAATGGAAATAGTACTGCAAGCAACAAACCCTTGAACTCTAATGGCCACAAATATTGGAACAATGGCCAATCTAATCACATTCATTTCAGAGTCATCAGTACCCAAGGCAATCAAGATAAGGGAAAAGCCCAGGGAGAGCAATAAGCAAGCCAAGCTCTCCCTGCCAACCTTCAGCCTCACCAAATGATGAATACTGCCCAGAGGATGTGGATCAGTGTCCAATGATCTAGGTTCCTTCAGATGACCCGGCACTTTAGACCATTGCAAGACATCCCAATAAATTGGTGTCTTACCCTTTCCATTTTTGAAGTTACACTTTTTCAGCACTCTTGGACTTGGGTGCAGATTGTACCCTTGTTTACAGCCACTTTTTAAACAAGTTCAAGCTAGCCACTAATCCCTTGCAGATTAAGAACATGGTTTTAGCTGATGAACATCATATCACTGTCACACAGAAAGCTCCCCCCTTTTTCATCATGATGGAGAACCTTCACTTCACCATTCTTGGTCCTGTCATTGACTCTCCCAGATTTGATGTGGTACTTGGCCTGGATTGGCTACAGAAAACAACCCTCATGTGGACTGGGCCACCTCTGTGTTAACCATCAAACAAGGAGTCAACCACCAAATTTACCCCAACACAATAGACTAACTTCTTCAGGATCACATATTTGTACATATTAAAGAGACCCAAGAAGAAAAGGATAACCTCAAGCCAATTGACTGGAATTTCTGCCAGTACAAAGGTCATACACTTCAAGGACCAGCAAGATACTGTCACCCGTCAGAATTGGAAAATAGTGGCTCAACATCCAGAATTCTTCAAGGAGCCCTTCAAAGCCTGCCACCTGAGAAAAACATACAGCATGCCATCCAACTCAAGGGTGAAGTCCCCAAGGCACGGCCCATTTACTGTCTCACACCCAACAAGGACAAGGCAATCTGTTCTTATCTCAAGGAAGCTCTGGAGAAGTGACTCATTTGGCCCTCACAGTGGTCCTTTGGGGCTGCAGTATTTTTTGGCAAAGAAGGAAAGATCCTTATGACTAATCACCAATTACCGAGCTTTGAATGATGTCATCATTAGTAATTGTTACCCTCTTCCACTCATTGATGACCTGTTTGATGCCTTAGGAGGGGCAGCAGTCCTTTCAAAGATTGATCTGATTGCTGGGTATAATTGAATTTTTATCAAAGAGGAAGACATCCCCAAGACCACATTTTGGACAAAGTATGGTTCATACAAATGTGTTGCACTTAACTTTGGTATGACCAGCGCCTGTCAACCTTTGTTACATTCATGAGTGAAGTCTTTGCACTGCATATCAGCAAACACACCCTAGTGTACCTAGACAACATCATTGTGTATATCCCTACCGTAGAACAGCATCACAAGGACTTGTAAGTGGTATTCACAACCCTAGCTCAGCACAAACTCCTTGCCAAGCCATCTAAATGACAATTCTACTGTAAGCAACTTCTTTTTCCTAGGTCACATGGTATTTAAGGAAGGTATTAAGCCATATATTCAAAAGATTCAGGCTATATGCAAGATGCCATTCCCTAAGGATAAAGCAGAGCTCAGGACCTTCTTAGGAATGATAGCCTATGTACAGTGCTTCATACCAAACTGTAGCATTCTCACAGTGCTGCTGTCTGTCATCACATGTGCCAAGTCCAAATTTGTGTGGACCCCTCAACAAGATCTTTTCTTCTGCTGTTTAAAAGAGAAGCTGGTGTCTTCTTGCATCCAAAAATATCCTAAAAGAGATGGTAAGTACCAAATGAAAACTGATGCCTCTGATGCCTCCATTAGAGGTTTACTCCACATCAAGACAGCCAATGAAGACAATACCAGTGGCCTAAAAGCCACACAAGTTAACCAATGGGAAGTGCCACTATCCTATTCATGACAAGAAGCTACTGGCCATTGTTCATTGTTTGGTAAAGTGGCGCTGTTACCTAAAAAGACAGGAAGAGTTTACTGTGCTGACCAACCATAAATCACTCATATATTTCAAGACACAAGCCAACCTTTCCAGACAACAAGCCTGCTAATTGGTGTTTCTCAAACAATTTAAGCATGAATATACAATATAAACCCAGACCAGAATTTTTCACATCCAATGCCTTCTTGTAACTATAATTTAGGGCCTCAATAGGACAAAATGGGATAGACCCAGACTGGCTCCTCTTAGTACTTTGTACCAAGGACAAATAGTTCCCACTGGGCACCACCAATATTACCAGGGACATTGTTGTCAAGAACAAACACCTATTTACAGATGTCTACAGAACATTTAATCAGAAAATGAAAGATGAAGTGACTATTCCCTACATCCCAACACACCAACAGGTTGGCACCATCTTGTGTTATCACAGAGATCTAGGTCACACTAAGAGCCAGAATCTCTAAATTTTTTGAAACACAAGGCCTGGTGTCTAACCTTATACTGGGAAGCACAAGAAGTGCTCAATCAGTGTGAACTATGTGAGAAATTTGCCAAGAGCCACACACCACCAAAGTATGTGCTACCTATTTTTACCCAGCTATCTTTCAGAGTGTGGGCCCTGGAAATTGTAGGGCCCATGCCAGGAAAGCACACCAATAAAAAAATATTTTATCACTTTCATTGACTTTGCTACCCGCTAGCCAGTGGCGCAGGCTGTCAAAGCCCACACTGTCAACAATGTACAACAATACATAGGCAAGAAAATCATCAGAAAGTTTGGAAAGCCAGAATATTGATCACAGATGGGGGCAAGAAATTTACCTCCAAAGACGCAAAAATTTATCTCACCAAAGATGGGGTTAAAAACACAATTATCACACCATATCACCCTTAGGCAAATGGCAGAGTAGAGTGTCTCAATGGTAGCCTAGTAGAAAGCCCTCTCTAAGCTTGTTGTTAGCAGACCTGAGGACTGGCATAAACAATTTGGTGGCTGCACTTCTTGTGTGCCACACCCAAATGAACCAATCCACTGGGAAGAGTCCCTTTGAACTGGTTTATGGAACACAACTAAACATCATCCAAGCCCTTATTGGGTCCAACTTAGAAATACCCAGCAAAGTGCCTCTCTGTTCAGACCCACAGATACTTCATGCCAACCATAACCAATAGGAAAAGAAAACCAAAACACCTACAAGACACATTTGTACCTATCCAAGACAAGCATGAAGTTGGTAATAAGGTATGAGTGATGAATTCAGATAAGAGCAAGTTGCAACCAGAGAAAGTGGGTCCCACCCCTATGTTAAAGATAAATGGCAATAACACTTACCTGGTACAAGGACTGGAAAAAAGGAAATAGTAAAAAGTTCTTCATCACAACTAATTGCGCCCCTGTAAGGCTCAACAGAAACATGGTGAGACTGTTCTCTCTGCAACAGACCAGCAGCTGGTACAGTTCAGCGCCCAGGCTCCCAACAACCTTCTAGCTGACCTGACAACTGAAAAAGCTGACCCTTAGCTGGGGGTTGAAACAACAGGGTTGACCCCCATTATGGTTCTGACCAAACAGGTTTGTGATCCACAATCTGACTTCCCAGTGACCTGAAGCCAAATGTGGAAGTTGACTCAAATTTCCAAACCAAGTAACATGACCAAATGACAATTCCTAAACAATTGATACCTTGATTCAGTGCTTGACTCTTTACAATGATCAAGCCACCCCCTTAACCATTTAATTGAGGGATCACCATAATCATGTTCCCAGTATCCATATTAACAGCTGTTGTGTTCTGAGGCGCAGCACAGACACACAACGGGGAATCCTAACCTTAGGATTGGATTTGTACTAAGTCTTGGTTAGATGGCAGGGAAGGCTATGTGATTACCTTGTGGCCCTGGATGAGTAATCTTTACTAGTTGTGGCTAGAGAGAGGTGCCAAAGTACTTGAAGACACAAAGACCAAAAATGTTAATAGAACTTAATTTTTATTGATGAATAAGAAATATAATATGTAGTGGTTTGTGATACCACAAAACAATACCAGGACAGTAGGATCACTTGCCACAAGCATGAGTGAGGCAAGTGAGTTAAGCAGAGTCAGGAAACCAAACAATTGTATTTCCCAGTTCAGACATAGGCTCATTTTGAGGGGCAAAAGCAAAAGAGAGATATTTGTCCTCAAAATAACCCATCAAAGGCGAAATCAAGACATGGTGAATGGTGGCATTCACAACATTGCCCCCCTCTAGACTGGCCTTAGGGGGTAGTACTTGCAGAGGAACTTGGCATGTACTTGTGCAAACAGACAACCACTAGAGAGGAGTTTCACAGGGTACTTGGACCCTTGCTTGAAGGTCACTTCTAGATGGCCAACCCACAATGTATCTATCTTGTGAGCGCGTCCTCCTACTCTACGCCAATAGTAGATAATGTGGTCCCCAATATTGAACTCAGGCAAGAGAGAGCATCCAGCATTATCAGGAGAGAGCTCAAGCATCTTGGTCTTATACACAGAGGTATAAGCAGTGGCCTGTATGTCAATTATGCAGTTGACTAGATCTTTGATATGGTTGTCAGGATTCATGGCCTTATCAGAGGAGAGTAGAGGGGCCCAAGTAGCAACAGAGTGGTGGCCTCACGCCCATACAGCATAGCAAAGGGGAAATACCCGGTGACACAATGTTTGCTAAGGCAATAAGCAAAGAGAGCAGCGGGTAATTATAGATCCCAGTTTGCAGCATCAGAGTAAGTGAGTTTCCTCATGATAGAAACCAGTGTTGAATTTTCACGCTTGACTGCCCCATTGATAGAAGGATTTTAGGGGGAATAGAAAGACTGATGAGACCCTAGAGCCTCAACAACGGAAGTCACCAGCTTAGCATTGAAGTTAGTTCCATTGTCAGATAGCAACACTTGAGGGCATTCATGGAAGTAGAAAACATCTTGCAACAGGAAGGCAGAAGTTGTCTTAGCAGTGATGTCCTTAGTAGGGCAAGCTTCTACCAACTTGCTGAAGTGATCAACAGCAATTAGGATAAAGCAGCAACAAGAGCAGGAGAGGAAGAGAGGCCCTACAGCGTCAATGCTAACAATATGAAAGGCATGTTGAGGGGGAACTAGTTTGAACTTGTGAGAGGCAGCTCAAGGTCTCCAAAGCTGGTAGTTGTGGCAACTAGCTATGACGTCTGGGATCAGCAGGCAGAAGGTTTTCCCAGAAGTAATTTTTCTGGAGCCAGTCAAAGGTCTTGACAATGCTCCCATGCCCGGTCTCTTTATGAGTTTGAAGCACCAACAAAAGGCAAAGACTAGGCCATACATAAGGCAGGTACTGGTCTCGTACTTTCTTGAAGAGCTGATTGTCTCAAATAAGTGTATCCTCAGATAGTTTGGACAGGGCTAATCAGACTTCTTCCGTCTTGCTTTCCCAAGAGAAAGGATATCTAATTAGTTCATACAGTTGATCAGCCTCAGCAGGGTGTAGAGCAAGGATGCGAATTCTGGATAAGCCATCAGCGTTCTGGTGTTAAATCCCAGGAGAATGTAGCACAGTGAAGTAATAACCTTGCAGGCAGAGAGCCCATCTAGTTAGTTGTCCTTCTGGCTCCTTAAGCTGCTGTAACCACTTAAGGGAGGCGTGATCAGTGACCACTGTAAAATGGGTGCCATACACATAATGGCAGAACTGTTTGACTGCATGCAACACAGCAAGGCATTCTTTCTCTGTAACACTGTAGTTCTTCTCATGTTTGTTTATGACACATGAAGTATAAGCCACAGGATGATCCACACTTTTATTGTCTAGTTGAGCCAAGATGGCCATAATAGCAAGGTTGCTAGCATCAGTATATAGGATGAACTCCTTATTGTAATCAGGATACACTAGGACAGGAGCTTCTTTGAGTTTCTGTTTAAGGGTCTCAAAGGCTTGCTGATGGCTAGCAGTCCATTCAAAATGGACATTATATAACAGTTGGACCAAAGGTTCACTAGTATTGGTGAAGTCAGGGATGAACTGTCTGTAGTAGTCCATCATACCCAGAAAGACTTGTACTTCTTGCAGGTTGGTGGGTGGAAGCATTTTGTTGATGGCTTCAACCTTCTTGGTCATTGGGCAAATCCTGTCTGGGTTACTTCATGGCCCAAGAATTTGTCAAGGGTCTGGATATACAGGCATGCTGGCTACTGCCAAATTACTTAACATCCAGCCATTGCCCAATTTGGTGCCCTTCCAATATACCAGTTGACATACCAAGAATGGAAACCAAGCAATATCACATTACTGTCCAAGTATCCAGTAGCTCAAACCCATCTTGCACATGACCAACCCCTAGGTTTGATCCAACTAAATCCCTGCCACAGTCAAGTCTATATAAGTCTAAAGTATTATCTAATAAAATATACTTCTCTTCTTTCTTAATTCCATATTTGAAGCTTCCCCAAAATGTGCTCCTTATCAAATTCAAGACAATCTTTGAAGAAAGCACACTTATATGTTTTTAGCTTGAGGCCTGCCTCTCAAATCTTTATGAACACTTCGTTGAGATGAGCCAGATGATTGGTAAAAGTAGCGCTGAAAACTTTTATATCATCTAAGTATACTAGGGCACATGACAGTTTCAAGTCGTGGAGGATGGAGTCCATGGCTTGTTGGAAGGTAGCCGGGGCATTGTAGAGTCCTTGCGGCATACAGTTAGGCTCAAACAGCCCTTCAGATGTAATGAGTGCGGCCTTTTGTTGATCTTTGGGGAAAAGGTCAACTTGCCAGTACCCAGATGCCAGATCCATTGCATAGAAGAACTTAAAGCCTCCAAGACAACGGAGAGTATCATCAATACACGGCAAGGGGTAGGAGTCCTTCTTATTTAAAGAGTTTAATTGTTGATAGTCCATCACAATACAATAACCCCCATTCTTTTTCTTCAGGATGAGCAAGAAGGAAGCCAAAGGACTTTGGGAAGGGGCCAGTATCCCAGTGTCTAACAGTTGTTTGAGCTCTTTAGACACCTGAGCGTCCTCCACGCAACTGCAGCAATATGGTTTAGTGCAAAAGGGGAGAGTGTCTTCAGTATTGATCTGGTGGATAACGCCTTTGGATAGATCCTAATCAGTGCTATCTTTGGCAAAGATGTCTGAAAATTGATCTAGAAAATTAAGCACCTCCTTCTGTTGAACCGGGGATAGTTGCAGGAAATCTTGCACAGTAAACAAAGATAGGAATTGGGGCTCTTCTTCAGGTAGGTTAAAATCCTAGAACATACCAAAAGGATGTAGTGATAGGACATCAGGGGCATTAAACAACATGCAATAACCAACAACCTGCTCCCTAGAAAAGTTTATGGGGAGAGCAGTTAAGTTGGCTATCAGCAATTGGACAGGAATTTTTTGGGAGACATCTAGGATTCCAGGACAGAGGTAAGGTTTGGTGCAACCTAGCAAGGGAGGGAAGTACAACTCCAGGAAAGTACGTTCAGGTAGCTCATACAATATTTGGGAATCTAAGATGGCTTGAGAGCCAGGGGGAATGGTTATAGCAGAAGTAGCCAGGAGAGGGACCCCCTCAGACGCAGGGCAAGCCATAGGCAGACACTTCATGTTGGAGGAGTGGGTACTGTATTTTAGAGTGAAAACACCAGTGAGATATTCTAGAGCACACGTCTTGAGGCGCTTTCCGGGAACTTTAACTGGCTGCTCTAAGATCAGAGAGGTAACCATCCTTCAAGTTGATGATCCCATTATATTCTCTAAGGAACTGAGTATCAACTAATAGTTGTAGCTCTCATTCTCCAAGACAACTGCAGGCGCAGCTAAGAGAAGCTTGTCAAACCGTATGGGGAGAGCAGAATATGCCCCTATGACGCAATTCATAGACAGCCCAGCTGTACCATACAATTGGTGATAATTAAGGTAGGGGTCAAGCTTGAGTTTCTTGACAAGCTTCAAGGAGACAACATTAACAGGCAATCCAGTATCAAAGACGGCCTTGATTTTCACCTTCTGTATGAATATTTCTACGCAAGTGATAGTACAGCCAAAGGGTGGAAGGATAGCCAGGATGTCTTGAGCTTCTGCTAGCTCTTTGTTCTACTTCTCAATAATGCATTGCAAGCCTGGAAACTCCTTATAGACAGTTTGGAGAGGAGCCAAAACTGACACATTCTTGAATACAGCGTCAGCAACTTCAGCGGCTTCTTTGGATGACTCTACTAGCATGGGAGACCTCTTAGCTTGAGTGAGGCATGGGCAAGAGACAACTTCTTTGGCCTCAGGAAAAGGCTTAGCAGTTGTTGTAGTCTTTCCTGAGCGTAACTTATAGGGAACTGCAATGGTTTTGAGGACAGCAAGAACTGAATACCTGTAAGTGTCAGGGTCATCAACATCAGAATTGTCCAAGTCAGAGTTCTCAGAGATATTGTGAAACAGCAGCAGGATGGGAGGAGCCTTGGTATCAGCAGGATTGGAGTTGGTTATGGAGGGAGGGATTTAAGGAGACTGGGAAGAATTGTCAACTGAGAGTGTCTCTGCCTCTAGGTTGACTGTTCTTTTCCCGCCTGCTCCTTAGGATCAGCTCCTTTAACCCAAGGATTGGTGCATACTCAATAATGATGACCTATCTGGCAACAGTTGTGGTAACCTTGACGTCTAGGAGGATTTTGCAAGTTCATTGTAAGGATGCAGGGACCACAGGAAAACAAACCAGAATTAGAGGCAGCACGGCTCTCCCAAACAACCACTCCAGAATGGATAAAGTGCATATCCTGCAACAATGTTTTTATGCTCTTCATGGAGGAAAGCATAGTCTTATGGGCTTTGAAACGGAGGCACAGAAGCTGTTTAACTTTGAGGGCTTGAGCGCAAGCCATGTAGGCTTCATGGGCCATCAATTGTCTGATTGTTATCTGTTGCTGTACTTCCATATAGAATCTATCTGCAATTTAGCTAGCGTCTCCTTAGGTTTGAAAGCAATGTGCATGAAGGCGTCCTTCTTCACTTCTAAGCTAAGGTCACCACCAAATTTTTCAATAAGAAGCTGCTTCATATCTTCCCAAGTCTTGATGGAGGGCAACTCAGGCACCACCACCTCTTGGCAGGTTGGATGTAGACAGTTTAAAATATGTTCCTTCTTAACCTCATTTGATGCTCTTCTCATGGCAGTTTCATAGATAGTTAGGAAAGCTGCAATGGTCAAGGTTTTGGGATCAAAGACTTGCTTAAAGTTAGGCTTGAAATATGCTTCAGGAGTTTGACCACCATTGTTGCTATCAAGAAAATTTATGCGTGGGGAGAATTCTACTTCAGATTCAGAGGGGGGCTTTCTAGCCCACAGCTGACAAACACTTTCTTCAAGGGTAGTCAGGGTCTCAACAGTATGGGCACCTGTATCATTAACTAGGGTGGTCTGTTGCTCAGTAACATCTAGATGTTGGCCTTGTGTTGTTACTACCATAGAGAGATCAGACAGTTGAGAAGTAAGGGAAGGCCCCACTGAGAGGCAAGGGGAAAACCTGTCATTTACTGAGTTGATCAATTCACTCATTTCTTGTATGTCTCTGTCTAGCTTGGCATGGTCTTGTTTCAAATGGTCTACCTTGTTAGCTAGGGCAATCAACTCCCTAGCACATTGAATTTGAGGGGCTCCTGACAAGCCAGGGCAGCAGCCATCTTCATTGACAACTCCAACTGTACTAGCACCAGTTGCTACTATCTTGCGTAGGGCAGCAAGTATCTGCTGTAGCTCAGCAACTTGAGTTGTCAAAGCAAGCACCTGCAGATCAAGCTGAAGAGCTTCAGTAGGGCATCCTTGACTTTGGGTAGACACTTGTAGCTCTTGAATGGCATCTCATAGTCTCTGATCTCTATCCATCAAATCATCAGATGGGGGAAGGAGGAGCATCTGGCTTGGGCATAGATAATTCTTTCACTTGATTCTGGAGCTTGACAATAGCAGCGGCAGTGACAACCCTCTCTTGATCAAATTCCTCACTGAGCTCACAAAGGCCTTTAGCAGCAAGGTCTGCTTTCTGTTGCAGTTGCTCAAAGGAATAAGCGCTGAACGCATTGAGCTGCTGTACAAGTTGTTTGAAATTGGTGAGATAGGTGTTCAAAGTGGGATCTACTTGAGTTTGCCAGAGCTGTTCTAACTGGTGAAACTCCTGTAAACACTCCCTGATGTATTTGGGAATGAACTGGCAAATTTGTTCAATGGAATCAACTAAACAGGTATGTGAGGTGACAGAGTTGCACTGATTGTCTGATACCAAGGAAAACAGGGAGTGGATTCACTGTTGGTAGGCCACAAACTGGTCCCAGTGATGAGTAACAGCTGCTTGTAGAGAAGAAATCTCCTGAATGTGGAGCCCTAACACCATTTGATGATTGCTAAGGAGGGTTGTATGAAGGAAGACAATAGATGCTCAGCAGAGCCAGCCGCTGAGAGGAGATGCTGTGGAAATTGCAGAGCCACAATCAATTCTTAGTATTCCACTTGGCTGAACTGTAGTTGGAGGCAAGGGATGGCTCTGTCACGGGCTAACCCAAGGGCTACCACCATGACTTGTTCTAAGTCAGGGGTGCCCATGGGGTAAGCAACTAGGCAGGGATCATTCCCAAGGTTCAGCACATTAGGGACAATAGGTGGGTCTGCAATGACTTCTTCAATAGGAGGACTGGTAATTTCAGGTGAAGTCGGCTCTTGTATTGTCAGGGATACACTCATTGGGAAGTCTCTCTCCAATTGAATGAAGGAGAGCTCCCAAGTTGAATTTGACTAGAGTGGACCCTACTGGAATCCCTATCATTAACATGTTTAGAAGGTGACCAAATATGCGGAATCTTACCAAGAATGAAGTGAAGTGGTTTAGGAGATAATAGACACTGGTGTACCCCAAGACCAACAGGGGGGCCTTGGGGTGGATAATAGATGGGAATCATGCTGTTTCTACGTAAGAGGCATGTTGTCAACATGGTCCAAAACAATACCAAATTGAGTCTTCTGATTTTTCAGTCAGAGTTGGTTCAGGGGGTTTGAAGTTCACATAGGCTTATCCATAACTGACTAACACACAAAAAGTCCATACAAAGAAGATAAGCTTCATGCTGTTGAAGGGGGAACCTTTAGAATCTACTAATCAAGTGTTTAGAAGTTGAAAATATAGATTTATTGATTGATAGGAATAAGAGAAATTGTTGGAGCAATTAGCTCAAGGGAAAATATTCAGTTTAAATACTGAAGTCAATTGGGGGAGGGATCATAGAAATTACCAGGCAATCCTGAAAGTGTAGGGTGGAAAGTATTGCTCTTCAGGCCTGCAGCAGGCTGCAGCCTGCAATGCAGGAAGAAGAAGTAATTGGACTTATTACATTGCAGTATTCTTCTACACTATGTTTCTGATGGTCTTTGAGACTTAGATGAATGGTATTTCCTAGGCTTGGTTGATAGACATTCACTGATTGGCTTTCAGGTTCCCCTGTATATTGTTTGTATTGGTTTGTGCATTTTTTTTGGTTTGGTTGGCTAGTGAGGAGTGTTCAGAGCTATGGTTAAATGCACTTTCACTGTCATTGTTGTATCCTCCATTAATTGCTTGGGTTTTTGATATTAATGTAGAATTTATATTATTTCTCTGATTAGCCTTTTGCTTTTGCTTTTGCTCTTAGATTTGTTTTCAGTTTCATCCTTATTAGTGCATTCACTAATTGTTTTTGAGCTTGTTTTCAAATCAATTTGATTAAAAAACAACTATCACTCTTGATTTTGTTTTCTGCATTTAAAAATGCTCTTTTGGTCTTACTGATTATGTCCATTTGTCCAGGGTTTGGAGTTGATTTTGTGAAAGGGATAGAATCCCTTACATGTATAGGAGGAGGAAAAGGATCTGAAAACATGGATGTAAAAGGGATAACCAAGGGGCTTACAGCCCCTGTAGTGAGCATCACTTTTGTTGTTTTCTGAGGCGCGGCACAGACACACAACAGGGAATCCTAACCTTAGGATTGGATTTGTACTAAGTCTTGGTTAGATGGCAGGGAAGGCTATGTGATTACCTTGTGGCCCTGGATGAATAATATCTACTAGTTGTGGCTAGATAGAGGCACCAAAGTACTTGAAGACACAAAGACAAAAATGTGAATAGAACTTAATTTTTATTGGTGAATAAGAAATGTAATATATAGTGGTTTGTGATACCACAAAACAATACCAGGACAGTAGGATCACTTGCCACAAGCATGAGTGGGGTAAGTGAGTTGTGCAGAGTTAGGAAACCAAACAATTGTATTTTCTAGTTTGGATATAGGCTCATTTTAAGGGGCAAAATCAAAAGAGATATTTGTCCTCAAAATAACCCATCAAAGGTGAAATCAAAACATGGTGAATGGCGACATTCACAAGAACAGCAAATATATAATGATTATCTCTCAATAAAGAATATTATCTAGTATCTTATCAGTTTCCCATGTAACTCTGCTAAAACAGCACAGTTATGACAGTGACTCTGGCTAGACTCAATCAAAACCACATGATAATGTGAGCTATCTATGAGCAAAGTAGGGCTATTAAAATTGATTACCTATTCAATGTTATCTGAAGAAGGTTAAGTTGCCAAGTTTCATCTGCTAGCAGTTGCAGAAGATGAGGTAAAGAAATGTGAGTTGGAGTAAAAAATAGTCAGGATGAGCAGGGTTTTATCTGCTGTTGATAACAATGAATATAGGGAGATATAATGCTTTAGCTGGGCTAGGTACAGCTGTTTTTAAAAGTTGGAGAGCAAAGGAGTATTATTAATAATTATTATGTTAGGGGGTGTTGATCCATATTGAGGCAGTTTTGCAGACAAGGGCTGATTTGGCCACAATAAAGACTCTATGCTTGAAGTTGGAGAAGGATAGTGGCTTAGGACAGGTAAATGCTTAGTAGGTAACTGGTGGCTACTAGAGCTGGAGGATATCCCAGTCTAGTAGGCAACTGGTGGCTACTAGGGCTAGAGAATGACATAGTCTAGTAGATAACAAAGGGCTACTAGGAAAGAATGAGCCAAGGTGGCTCTAAGATACTTTGGCCACTTGCAGGAGGTCTGAAAGTGGGGAAATTCATTTAAAAGATGGGTAAGGTAACCTAATCTGTGTTTTCTGGGGGCTTTGAGGAGGTCTTGAAGCCACCAGAGAGGTATGTATATGTCCAGGAACGTTATCAAAGTAGTTGCATGGGGAAGCAGCTGCAAAAATTGGTAATGAATAGGTCTCTGTTAAGTAAATTTGATTACTTTGCAACTGAAAGCTCAGAACTAACCACTTGAGCGAGTAAAAACAACTGCACAGACATGAGGATTGTATGTGGTTGATGGTATATAGTGGTGGTCACTTGTGAGGGCCTAGTCAAACACTAAATCACTTGTGGAGACTTATTTCCTGAGTCTGAGGTGTTAGTAACGGGGACTGCAGAGAAGGAAAAAACTTTAGTGGTTCATAGAGAAGGATGAAACCTTTATGATTCATAGAGAAGGAATGGAGGATCATGGAGTAGGACTAGCTGAAGCACTGTAAGATCATAGAAAAGGACTGGCAGAAGAAATGGAAGATGACTGAGAAGTACTAGAAGAATTAGAAGAAGGAGCAGAAGAAATGAGCTTGGACAGGTGAAGATAGGATTGGATAGAAAGAAAGAATTAAAAAAGAACCAAGAGAGAATTAAGGATAAGAAGTTAAAAAGAAATGATAAAAAGATTAAAATAAATAATTAAAAAGATAAGAGATAAAATAAAGAAAATAGTTTACAGAAATTAGATTGTAAAATTATTAAGTGTTGATTAAGTGAGAAGAAGTCAGAGAAGATGAAAATAGACCAGGGAAACTCTGATGGAAAAGGCTGGAGTTTTTCTGAAACACTGAAAAGGAGTGAGAAGCGAGCGGCAGGTGGGTTCAAATGGTGAAAAAGAGAAAAAAATACAGGAAAACATGGAGAAACGTCAAAGAAATTAAGGTTTAAAAGCCCCTTAAGTAAAACATAGTTGGAAGATCTTGAGTTTGCTCAGGAAAATGTGACGGGATTTACACAAAACTGTTTGAAACACAGAGCAAGTGTTTATCCGGAGCAAGAAGACGCCAGGTTTGAACCAGGATCAAGAGCAAGTCATTTGGGTTAACTTTTCAGCAAAACTGCGCAATCCAGACGTGTGACTGGCTGCAGGCCAAAGCTTATTTGATCAAGATTTTCAGTGCTTAAAAAGAAGAGTTTAAGCCTAAAAAATGAGGGAATAGCAGGAAAAATCTGGCTTTTAATTGGCTGAAATAAGTAACAAAGTTTAATATATGATAGAGCAGAAGAAACTGGATAGTTTAAGCCTGGAAAACTAAAGTTCTGAGAAGGAGAAAGGACTGAAACAAGGAGCTATAAAAGGGAGAGCAGTCTGGGGCATTTCAAGGATTGAAAACAGTGGATTACAAAAGGCCACAAAGACAGAGCAGAGAGCTGGAGCCCAAGATAAAGGTGCAGAAGACCAAGATAAAGGAGCAGGAGCCCAGAACCAAGACCAAGTATAAGGAGTCCAAGAGATTGCTGGAGGACTCCAAGTATTGGCATATATAAATTGTTTTCCATATTCCTGGGCTATATACCAGAAGATTACTAAGGGAATCTTCCTTCTGAAAGCAAATAAAAGCCCATTTTGGCCCCTGCCTAAATTTCTAAGTAGTAAAATTAGTCCTTATGAGTGAATTGCCCAACATCTTTTACCCTAGCCAAGGGGAGGAGAATACCTACCACAAAGGCTTTCAAAGGTTTGCTACTAGTAAAACTTCCCAGGAAGAATGAGAAAGGTTGACTAGACACCTTGAAATAACAGATATAGGGAGAGAGTTTATTTGGCAAGAGTTCACAAGACTCTTGAAAGATTGGTATAAGCCTCCTGTCAGGAACCCATCCACTTGGAAACATACCACCCAAAAGGTGTATGGCCGCAGATGGGTTCAACCCTGTAATTAGAGAACCAATTAGAAGGGAGACCATCCCCATATGGAACAATTCTCCAATAAGACGGTATCAACCCAAAAGGGGATTAAATCTTCACAACAGGAAGTAAGCTCCAAGATAACTTAGAAGGAAAACAGAAGCCAAGGGATGAAATAAGGAAGGACTGGGCGGACTGGCCCCCATGACCTGTGGTTCCTCTGTGATGGGGGGATTCTGTGACAGTGGGGTGGCAGTGTACCATACACCTGGTACCACTTGGCGCCACAACTTGTCCAAGTAATTGGGAGGAGTTGAACCAGAATCTGCTCTGGTTCCAAAAGATAGGCTTGCAGTAAGGGACTGGACAAGGAGCAAACAAACCAACCATTTATACCCAAATGGTCCCCATTGGGATGACTTGGGCAGCATCATGGTGTTTGATTTCAGGATTTAGAGAGCAGGCAAAAAGATAAATCAACTAGGTTGGTAAATTGACTCTATTAACTGAACAATCAAACACTCTGACAAATGGAGCCTTTTTATAGACTGTCAAGAGCTGTTTAAATTGTAATTCCAAGGGGGAATTGGAGAAATCATGGGGAAATTGGGGAAGGAAACTTGGCAGGGGGAGCTTTGATTTAAAATTAAAAAAAGATAATTTAAAGATAACTAGCCCCTGCTGAGGCTTCTCCAAACAGCTGGGTGTCATTTACCCCAGCTGTTGGAGAAGCAACAGCTTGGGGGCTTCTGGTGTGCAACCACATCACCAGAAGAGGGCAAAAAATGTTTTACTTGATTGAAATCAAGTACAGAGCCTGGTGGTTTTATAACCATATTCAAGTTCAAAGCAAATTTGAGTTTACAGTCTTCAGGCGCGGTTGTAACATCTGATTGGCTGCATAAAGCCTTTTTGAGAGATGTTGAAGGTAAGTTCAAATTCAAATTACTAACATTGTTTAGGAGATCAAACAATGACCAAGAGGACCCGGGTTCAATCCCCGTGTTGGCCAAGAAGATGGTATCCAAGCCTGATTCAAGGCAGTTCAAAGGTAATTTAGGACTGATATTACATACTAATAATTCATTTCTAGGACCTGGGGAAAAGCCCATATTGGGAGAAGAATTTTTAGACACTGGATCTGTCAAGATTTCCTTATTGTTGTCAGGAAAGGTAGTAAATGCATTCCTGACACCTCCAGAGGGTCTAGCCCCAGAAAAAGTTCAAGTACATGGAGGGGATTCCTGCCTAGTAATAAGAAAAGTATTGGAGGAACTTGCTGTGATGCAAGCCCAGTATAAGCTCCAAACTAGCCACATGTCCCTACTAGGAAATGATAACTCCTTTCAGTTCATCCCTGGCTTTGATCCAGGACACACAATTGGGACTGGTGATCAGGAATCCCACAGGGTGGAGATTTAATGACCAATTTGGGAGAAGGAGCATTAGCTCTTGTGGTGTTCCAGCTCATCAGTCACCACAACAAGTCCTGGGTCAAAGCCAGGTTCCAACTGGAAGGGTTTTTCATTCTCCAGATGGGGCAACTTCTTGGGTTGATGCTTGTACCTGGTCTGCATAGCAGCAAATTCCTCCAGTGTCTTTCCTATTACCAGGAAAGCATCTCCTCCAAACACCTTGACCTCTGCTGGAGCCAGACTATCATTGGTCAGATAACAACTCTTGAAGAGTCTCTTGAACTTGTTTCATATAAACTCCTTGCCTCTGGTGGTCATCTCCAGGTTTTTGGACAATCTTTCCCACTCCTTATCTGATCTTTTGCTGGTTGAAAACCTCCAGCTACTCTGAAAATAGACATTTTATTTCCTGGGCTAGGGTAGAAAATATGATGAGTCTTAGCCATGATAAACTATTTGGAAGCAGGGATAATATATGGGGGTCAATAGTGGCGTTTATTGAATTCAGAAGGAAGATCCCCTTAGAAACCTTCTGTGAGATAGCCTTTTTTTGAAAAAATACAATTTGGGTTAGTAAGTATTGTAGTCTTTGCTTTATCTCTTGGACTCCTTGTCCTTTGTCTTATGTGTCTTCCCCTATGTCTTTGGGCTCCTTGTATTTGGCTTTGTGCTTCTTCTCCACATCTTGGCATCCTTGCGCTGTATTTTGTGTCCCACTTTTTAGTCTCTGAGTCCTGTGCTACCCTGCTATTGGCCTTGTATTCCTTCCCTGTTGTCTTGGGCTCCTTGTCTTGTCTTATGGATTTTGAAACCCACTATGTCCCCCTTGTTTCAGGCTGTTTCCCCTTAAAAAGCTCCTTGTTTTCTATGATTTTCCTTTCTGACTTCCTTCTTTACAGCTCAAACTATCCGGTTTTTCTTGCTCTATAATGAATTAAACTTACTTACTTCAGCAAATAAGAGAGGACTTTCCCTGAAAATCCCCTTATTTTTTAGGCTCTTCCCCTTCAGTTTAACCAATGAAAAACATTGATCAAATAAATTTTGACCTTCAGCCAATCAGGCGTCTGGATTGGCCTGTTTTGCCAAAACGTTTCTCTGGATGAACTGCTTCTGACCCTGGTTTGAACCTGTTGTCTTCTTGTTCCGGAAAAACCATGGCTCCACAATTCAAACAGTTTCCCCATAATTTCTGTCACATTTTGCTGGGTTGATTGGAGTGTTCAACCTATGTTTTACTTAATGAATTTTTGTACCTTAATTTCTTCAACATTTTCCTGTGTTTTCCCGTGTTCTTTCCCCCTTGGAAAAACTTGAACCTGTCTGTTGCTTGCTTTATGCCCCTCTTAATGCCCCAGAAAAATTCCAGCCTTTTTCCTCATAGTTTCCCTGTGTTGTTCCATCTGTTTTCCTTTCTTTTTACTTTCATCAATTCCTTAATAAATTCTTTATTAATTCTTTTTATTTCTTTTTTTATTTCTCAATTTTATTCTCTTAATTCTTTTATATCTTTAACTCTTTTTCCCTGTATCTTATTTCTCTTTCCTTTCTGTTCTTTATTTTCTTATTCTTTTCTGTTTCTAACCTCTTCTGCTAGCCTTTAAATACTTCTTCTGCTCTTTCTGGTTAATGCTTACCACAATTTTCTTTCCTCTTTTCCACTAGTCTTCATCAGTCAACACCTCGGACTCAGGCAATAAGTCTCCACAAGTGAATCAACTTAGACTTGACCCCCATCAGTGACCTACACCTTAGGCCATCAGCAACAGAACTCCACATATCTTGCCACTGTTTTTACTCACTCAAGTGTTTATTTTGAGCTTTCAGGTACAAAGTAACCAACTTTACTTCCCAGAAACCTCTAAATCATCAAGTTCTTCAGCTGTTTTTCCAGAAAGCCACCTCAATAATGGTTCTGGACATATCCAACCTTGCCTAATAGCTTCAAGGTTTCCTCAAAGTTACTTGACAATCATGGGGGAGAAACTTTACCCCTCCACCCTAGGTAAAGTTTTTCAACTGCACTTTCCTTACAGTTGGTCCTAAGATCCCAGAACTCTTCCTGTGCATCCCTTTCCAGCTAGCCAGGCTCTGATCATCCTTCATTACCTGAACCCATGACCTCCTTGCTCTCTTTTCCTGGCTTGGATCTCCCAATTTTCTTGGCTACAACCTACATACATTAACAAACCAATCAACATTTACCTGTTTCTAGGCATTTAATTCTGTCCTTAAACGGGGCAACCACCTAGTAAAGATTAAAGTTGAATTTAATAAACCGATTAAATATATTTTATTCTATTTTTAGGCTTGGATTACTTATCGCATGTTTAAGTAAATTTTTATTTAATTGCTTTATTAAAAGTTAATTTCAATTATATTTATTTATATTTAAATTTAAAATTGTATATCCCAAGTATAAATAAAAAATAAACCTAAATAAGTATAGTATCACTATTAAGTTTAGTAAGGCTAAAATAATTATTTTAAAAGTTAGTATTTTGATTTTTAAAACCCTTTAAAATCTAGAGCTGATCTGCAGCTTTAAAATAAGCTATTGGATAATATTAAGTGTTAAAGTGGAAGGCGTTTTTGGTTGTGGGCGCTCAAAATTGGCTTAGTATTCACTGAGATGCATTGATTTTGGTTTTTTAGTGTGCATTAAAAGTAAATTTAGATAATATCAAATCAAGTCTGAGCTTTTGATTATGACGTGAACCCAATTCCAGCACTTAACTATATATCTCAGCATCTAGAGCAGCTAGAGCTATCATGTTTGGTACCATTTTGATCATATTCATCTGAAAAATGGATTTAAATCCTCTAAATTTCATGAAAATCATTATATTGAAGCATAATTTTATCATAGCCAGTTTACTCCACTGATGTTCTTTTGGAATGAAGCTGTGGAAAACAAGGTTTAATCTGAAACAATATGCAGCCACTTGGATCAGCTGATGCATCCAGGTGGAATATTCTATTACTTCACTTTGGAATAGATAGATTCAAAAATTCCAGGCCAACCATCTTGTACTTTAAACTAATATATATATATATCAATTAAATATATTTAAAACTGATCAAGCTCTCTTTTCATTGGTCATTTCAATCATCAGCAGAGTTTAAACATCCAATCATATAAAAGGATCTCAAACAATTGCTGCTACCTTTATAATTTTAATCCACCCATTCTAGAGGCAGGTAATATATACATATAGGCCACTTTGATATGGTTGAATGGGGTTGGCCACTAATTTAAAATTCAAGTAATTAAATAAAAATTTATTAAAGTTCAAGTGGCTTATATTTCAGTTCAACATGATTTATACCACACTCCACTGAATTCAATATGTGTACTTTCAAAGATGCATGTAAGGGATTGAATGTAAGGATGAGCCAAATTGAGCTTTTGGCTTAACAATCAACTTTTAAAATCAAATTTAAGTAAAAATCAATTCAGTCAAATCCCTTACAGCTTGAGCCCACTAAAGATGAACATTACATCCAGACATAAAGACAGACAGAATCACTTTTATATACAGTAGTTTTTCAAACCTGCTGAGATAAAAAAAAATCTCAGTTGAAAAATGAATACAACTCAGTCTAAAAACAAAATCAAAAATTAAAGAATTTATATTATATTATAATAGAGTTGGATCCAACTTGATTTTGCTTTTAGACTGAGTTGTATTTGTTTTTAGACTGAGATTTTTTTGTTTATCTCAAAAGGTTTGAAAGCTACTGTATATTAATTGTGATCAAATCAGCCCTCACCTGCAGCAATGCTCCCATATGGATTGTCACAGCTCTGTTGTCTTGTGTGGTGATGCAAAGCTCTTTGTGGTTAAAAGATGGTGCAAAAGCTCTCAAAAATATAAAGGTGGGGGTGAGAAAGAAAAATTTGGGTGGTAAAGGCTTGTGTAAAATGAGATAAAAATGTACACCAGGCAAGATTTTTTATTTGAAGGTTGGGGAGAAGATGAGAAGAGGCCATGTTTGGCAGCATCAAACTTGGATTCTGATGTAAGCAACTTTTTGAGATTTATTAGGGTGGTTGACATAGTTGTGGTTACAATTAAAACTGAAATGATCTGCTTCATCACAAATGGAGCACTATTTGGTGCAGTTATGGGGAATGTGGCCCATCTGTTCAAAATTGTATTAAGTAGTTTTGTATGTTATACTGTAATCATTGCTGATTCAAGGATTGTAAGCTCTACAGGCACCAGGTTGCTCCTGTGCAAGGAACACATTCTCAAACTTTGAAGTAGTATCTTTGAGGTGTGCTTGAAGTGTTCCAAGTGCTAAATCTTTCTTTTTTGTCATGGATTCACTTGCAAAAAAGTTCCAAATGAATGATAATTTGGTATCAGGGTCATGCTCCTTATTGAGGTGCACAGTGTACTTACAGTAAACAAGAAGACAAGCTTCTTCTAAGTTTTTGTGCTTTTTGTCCCAGATAAGACTTGCTTAAACAGATATGATTGCTTTAATGAGCTTTGGAAGACCAATCATGTGATTAAAATGATCAATTATGTAGATGCTCTTAACACTAATCAGATTCTTCACTTTGGACCCAAGGAAGCAATCTGAAACTGACTAAAACTCAATCAAGAAGATGATGCAGTTTGGTGAATTTTCAGATATGAGGGCAAGACAAAATAGTAGTTGTGTTGGACTTGTATGGCACAGAGTGACACTCAGTGGATTAAACCTACTTAGACTAGGAGGCACAAACCAGGTTCTCATGCCAGAAGTGAGACTTACCATGAAGAAAACCCCCACTTCTACCAAGAAAGGATATATGCAGATGGAGAAATGATAGCAGTAATTTATAAAAGAGCATAACCAGATCTTAACTCTTTTCTGACAAAGTGCTCAACATGGAAAGCAGGAAGGTGCTAAGATAAGGCAAGGGCTTCTGAGGAGAAGGATGAAGCTGCAGGTGTGGTAGAAGAAATGATAGCAGAGAACACAGAGTTTTTTGTAAAAACAGCAGCACATATAATAAACAACAAGATTAGCAGAACCTCATATTTTGCTACAGTGAATTGCAAATAGTTAGTGATTGAAGGCAAGAAGTAACTTTATTTTTGCTGTGGATTACATTTTAAGAAACATCAAAATAAATCTATTAATTAGTTTAAGATGAGTTAAAAAAATTCACTGTAAAATCATCAGGCTGAATCGGTAGCAACCCTAGGCTAGACAGTGGCTATTTTGAATAAAGGATTTAGTATCCAGATTAGGGCTGTGGCAGATCTGAGACAATATCTGCTTTATTATAAAGCAGTCATTGTCTCAGATCCGGAAACAAATTTGGAAAAATTGAAGCCACTGATTTTTCTGGATTTGGAGCCTTACTGTGTCTAAAAATGTAGTAAGGCTTCAGATTTATGCTCTGCATTAATGGGCTGAATGAGTTTGGGTGGGACATATTTTTTAAATCAAAATTAACAAATAAAATTTAAAATTAAAAGTGGGGTTTAAAAAATTAGTTTTATTAATTTTTATTGGCTTTCACCTCACCCCCTTGGTTTTAGCCTGCTTTTTTTCACTACATGCTAATCAGGTGAAAATATAAAACAGAACAAGAAAATATCCTATTTTACAAATTCTTTTATAGAAATTCAGATTCCCTTAGTTAGGGAAACCTGAATCAAGACAGCTCAAAAACGATGACTATGAAATTCCCCATAATTGTCACATGTTTTGTCCGTTTTGAAAAAAATATAACTTTATTAAAGCTCTAAAGAGTGGTGGTATAAAGGATTGCTGCCTTAGGGAATTGGTGATAGGTAATGGGGAAAATGGGTCATTAATGTATTGGTATCTCATGGGTGCCTATGGACAACTCCCCCTACAATATTTCATCCTTGAATTAAGGTTCTAATGTATTTTGATCGTTTTTTTCTTTGGCTGGGCCAAAGGGTTGTACCTTTCATTCGTCACAGCCCTAATCTAGATCTACTTTGCACGTGGTAAATAATCATGGAGCCCTACTCTTTATTTCTTTCCACAACCAGTTAAATTCTAAACTAAAATATTCTATTTCAATGAAGTCGGATGGGGATTAAGTAGGGCTGGTCGGTTTTGGACGGGTGGCTCCTTTTCTTAAAAGAGCACCCGTCCGAAATCCGGAAACATTTCAAGGAATCTTCTGTGAGAGTTCTCTCGGTTGTTTCCTTCCACACCCACAGAAGGGTGTGGTTGATTTGGATTTTTTTAAATAAATATTTATATTTTTTATTATCTCTATTTTTTTAAAAATTAAAATAATAATTCAAAATTAAAAATTTTGATCAAAATTAAATTTTAATTATATATATATGGTCTGTCTGTCTGTCTGTAATGTCGCCTTGAGTGGGCTCAAGCCGTAAGGGTTTGCTGTTGTTTTTACTTATTTGTTTTAGTTGTTGTTGCATGCTCATTTGGCTCATCCTTACATTCAATCCCTTACATGCATCTTTGAAGTACCTTTGTTCAGTGGAGTGTGGTATAATCTGTTGACTGAAATTGCCACTTGACTTTATATTTGTTTTTTCTTGATTTTAAATTGTAGCTACCCATTCAACCATATCAAATGGCTTATCTGTATGTTCCCGACTCTAGAATAGGTGGATTACTGGGAGGTAGCAATTGTTTTAGTTGTTTTTATGTTGGTGTTTGCTCTTGTTGAGGTTGATCGATGCGAAGAGGCTTGGTCAATTTGCAATACAGTTTAATTATAATATAATATTAGTTTAGAGATGGTTGGCTTGGCATTTCGAAATTTTATTCTTCAAGTGAGATAGTGACCATTCCAATTCTTTGCCACCTAATCCAAGTGGCTCCATATTGTTTCAGGTAGACTTTGCTTGACATAGCTTCATCCCAAAAGTACATCAGTGGAGTAAACTCTATGATAAAATTATGTTTCCATATGATGATTTTCATGAAATTTGAGGACGTAGTCTTTTTCAGATGATTCCAATCACAATAGTACCAGCATGATAGCTCTACCGCTCTAGATGCTGGTATATGTTAAGTGCTGGTCGGGTTCGCATCATAATCAAAGGCTCGGACTTGTTTGTATTATCTAAATTTACTTTTAATACATCTAAACTAATCTGTATCTCAGTGAATACTAAGCGATTTTGTGTCCAATAGCTTATTTAAGCTGCAGATCAGCTCTACATTTTTAAAGACATTAAAAATCAATTCTAATTTTATTTAGTTTAGCCTTACTAACTTTAGTGATACTATACTTATTTAGGTTTAGTTTTTATTTTACTTGGGTATACATTTTATTTTAAATTTATATATAATTGATTACTTTTTATAAGCAATCAAATAAAATTTTTTAAACATGCATAGTTACAGCCTAAAGACATAAAATTAAATTTAATTGTTTATTAAATTCACTTTTTCTGTCCTTGGACGGGGCAACCACCTAGTATAAGTATATTTATAAATAGCTCGAAATCTGGATGCGAGCCTTCCGAGGCCTTTTTTAAAATTTCGGTTCCCCCAACGTAGGGGAATCCGACGGGTCTGGGGAAGGGAGGGCGGGTCGATTAGGCATGCCTTTCGTCCCTTTTCGAGCCGACGCACCCTAGGATTAAGAGCCCTACTCAAGCCACTAGCAATTCGAGCCTTTTACCCACCAAAGTAATTTACCCCTCAATAATTTAACACTACCCAATCCTTTCTGTATAAAGTATTTAGCGTAGGTAAAATTTAATGCTTCTATTGACTTAAGTGAATAAAAATTATTTCTAGCCTTTTTTTTAATTCTTTAGATTACCTGATTATTTACAAATAAAGCTATGTACTTGTATTTTCTAAAGAAATGATATTATTCTCTAAAAGTAAATTCTATAATTTCGTCTTGTATTGCAATGCTAAATTTTTCACCTGGTTTATTCTTTATTTTTTATGATTTTCTTATTATGATATTAAATTTAGGTACTTGGTTATCGATTAAGTTATATTTAATTATACAAAAAATTAAAATGGGTGCGACTCAGATTCCTGTTGATTTCACTGGTTCTTTGAGAGACGAAATCTTAAATGATGTGCAATCGCTTTGTTTAAATGATTCTCCCGAATCCGGCGCTGAAGAGCGACCCTCTAAGCCTAGCAGTGCCCTGGCTTCTTCTTGGCTAGATACCGATCAATATATTTTCCTTGAAAGATTTCATTCAGCTCTATCTGTTGATTTACTAGAAAAATTCCAAACGGTAACTTCAGGTAGGGATTTTCTAGCTTTATAAAAAAGACTTTGATCATATTATCTTTAAAAGTATATCAGATTATTAAGCAATATTTTATTAAGAAACTAGGTTTTATGCCATACAATATTTATAAGTCTAACTAAAAGTAAAAATAAATAAATACTTTTTTATTTAATTAATAAAATTTCAAAATCGAGCAATAAGTTTTTAAAGAAACCCATCTTTTGACTCTTGTTTAGCTAACCGATATCTATTAGACGCCGAGGCAAAATGGTTTGCCAATCACATTCTCGCTCAAAGACGCGACACAGAATCTATCAATTTTAGCTCTATAAAGAACTTATCGCAGGTCAGGATAAAAAATCGTCGCTTTAATTATATCACCCAAGTTCTCGATGGTGAAGGTTATTTTTCTGAAAATGCTATTCAAATCCGTGAACCTGAACTGTTCTCTACTATTTTCGGCAAACTTAAAGACCACGCCCCCTTTGGAGCCGATGTATCTCTAATCGATCGTATGTATTATGACATCGATTTGTCAAATGCCCAGCAGCGCCTACAAACATACAAAGATGTTGAAGACGATGCATTTGAAGAAGAGGAAGAAGACGAGGAGGAAGAGAAAGAAGACCAGAGTGTTAGTTCAAACGAAGGAGAGAATGGTAAACAATTGATGTTCTATTCAGCAGTCGATTTAATATCTAAGAAGATTCAGGGAGTGAATCAGATGCACTTGAAGAGCTAATACGACTTGCAAAGGAAATATTTTTAGATGGAAATGATTCTACTTTTGACTACAGTCTTGTAGACCATAATGAAGTGAGTTTGAATATTTTTTATTGCTAACCGTATTTAGCTTTATGATGATATTGCAGCTGTCAACCAAGAAATGCAGGAAAGATACTTTGATTCGGACGATCATGAGCTTCCAGATCCTAGTGGAACTGGAATCCTTGACTTCTAATACTTTTGCTTGGCGTGGCTTTTTTAAAAGGTGATTTAGCTAATTCCTAACATTTTAAGCTAAGGTTTGGGTTTTCGGAAGTTATATCTCACTTTGCAAGGTCAATATCAGCTTTTCTTGTTTTTGAGTTTTAATAGAACATTTTAGATCAAACCATCATCTTGAACATCCTGTTTAAGAGAGGTTTCTACATATATTTCTGTTCAAAAATTCTTTTTATAAAATTTTTGTACATCTCCTCAGCTCAGTAATGTGATTGATAAACAGTTTCTAGTCCTTTATATTTATCTTAAAGTAAATATTTTAGATTTTCTACACTTGTTTAAACGGGCAGTTTTGTTTCCAGGCTTACTACAATATTTGTAAAATAAGAAAGTCTGAAATATGAATAGATTTTACAGGAAAGTTAAGCTGTAATTCAAAAAAGAGAACACAATTGATAGCAAAATAAACCATGTACATTTAATAGAAATTAAAAGATCTTTATTTGATACTTATTCAAAAAATTATGGATATTTGTTGGTGTCGCTGCTTGTGAAGCCACAAATAGTTGACTATCAATGATAGTCAGCCTTACCAAGCAATGAATCGGTAATGTGGCACACAATAAGATGCTTTACTACAAGTTAAGTGGCTGGATAGAGTTGGTGATCTATCTACACTAGATGATTTACCGCTGGTAAATCCCTCTTGCCACCCATTCTCTGCCAACAAATTCTTAGCGCCAATATCTTTTGCTGGCAAATGGTATTTATTTATATTTATTGCCACTAAATATCACATCCACCAATTCCTGCCAACAAACCAACACTAATACTGATACACACTTATTACTCTCAAAACTCCCTCTGGCTGGGATTACCATGGGACCTCACATAGATGGATGCTGCTCACTATAAGCCACTAATGGTGGCAACATAGGACATTTACTGCCGGTAAATCTTTTAACCCGACTCACAATCCAAATCATAGAACCAAATTGAGAATTATCCACCAGTAAATCCAATCCGTCATCTGCTGGCAAAACACTGATGAATTCCGCTGTCTAATTCCAAGTTGCTTTTCCCTTATTAGGCCAAAAGCGCAAGTAGAGCGCTTGCCACTCTTGCATGCAGCAGGTGTACCCTTCCGTTAAGAAATAATCACAGCTATGTGAGCAAAGAAGGGTTCATCTGGCAGCAAAATGGTCAGAAGACTACCACGTGACTCTGCGGCTCAACCAACCAGCGTGGACAATGAGGCCAGATCTGCCTCTGGCAATAACATCACATTTCTGTTGTAGTCAATTGAGTCCTTGTAAGTCAGCTGATTAGGATCACAGCAGAGACTAGAGGCCCATGGTTAGACAGAGGACAACAGACATACACCCAAGATGGTATATATAACACCATTTGTGGGCATCACAAAGACAATCTTTTACACCTTACATTACAGTTATCATAAGACTCAGGCCAGAGAAGCCCCCAATAAACTACATTATTACACCCACATCTTTGAACTTGAAAAAATGGCTGGTACAAGCACTACTTGTACCCAATTCACACAGAGCTAACAATAAAGCATACAGCTGTGCAACCAAATGTGAAACCCCTGTCAAATTCACACCACTGTAATTAGGTAAGGTTTCTGGTACATAAATAAAACTGAACAATTGGCTAAAGCCATGGTTGGGAGCATTGAGGTGGTACTCATGTTTCCAGCCATAGCTATTAAAACTCTATCATGTGCTTCTGGGAGCCTCATGTGTTTTGTTTGATTTAGAAACATGTTTTGAAACAGCTTTGTCTAGAAACCATGTCCCGAAATCTGGTTCTGGAGCAATTTTCAAGCAAGGGTAGATGTTACAAGATGTTTCAGGACATTTGCCACTCTGAAATTAAATTTTAAAATGTGGCGTCAAATCTTTTAAAGTCATCTATTAAATTAATCTGATTATTATAATTTATAATAAACAATGTAGTAGCATTGATTTAATACCAAATATAATTTAAAATATTAAAATATAGTATACAGTAGTTTTAAAAGCTATGGCGACAAGCAAAAATACTTTGGATTTAAATGAGAAAACTCAGATGTAAAGAAAATTAAAAATAAATAAATCCATTGTAAATTAATATGAATTTATTAGTTTTAATTTTGTTTACATCTGAGTTATTTTTGTTTAAATTCAAAGTATTTTTGCTTGTCGCCATAGCTTCTAAAACTACTGTAATATTTTTTTGATTTAATTGTCATTTTATTATTAGATAGTGTTTAGTTAATTCCTCATACTATTGGCTGGAAATAGTATGTTGTGTTTGGCTCTTGGGGACAACATCCAAGAGGACACAGCGGGAAACCTTTATTACAAAAGGCTTGAGGTTCAAAGCTAGCCTTGGGTTAGTCTTCAGGGCAAAGTTAAGGACATGTACCTTAATTTCCTGGAATAAATAAAGAAGAGTTCCTTTTGGCAAAAAGGAAGGTAAAATCTTGAAGATTATAAAGTCCAACACAAATGTGGATAAACTTGTCTTTATTAGTGAAAATGATTCTACTTAAATAGTAGACTGGGCACACTGATCATTCACTAGGTAGACAGTGTGGCTGATGAGGTCATTCCAAACTGAACTTGTACCAGGATCAGTAAGGTGCAGGTAGGGTAATCCAGAATGGGTGGATGTCATGAATGCTGCCATTCACCATGTTTTGATTATGCCTTTGATGGGTTATTTCAAGGACAAATATCTCTCTTTTGCTTTTGCCCTTTAAAATGAGTCTGGCTCCAAATTGGGAAATTCAATTGTTAAGTTTCCTGATTCTGCGCAACTCACTTACCCCACTCATGCTTGTGGCAAGTGATCTTACCATCCATGTACTGTTTTGTGGTAAAGCTACACAGTATATGTTCCAAATCTTTATACCCAATAAAATTTAAGTTATATTCACATTTTTTTTCTTTGTGAATCTCCACATAATTTGGCACCTCTCTAGCCATGTCTAGCAGATATTATTCAATCCAGGGCCACAAGGTAAACACATAGCCTTCCCTGCCATTCTAACCAAGACTTAGTACAAATCTAATCCTAAGGTTAGGATTCCCTGTTGTGTGTCTGTGCTACGCCTCAGATCACAACAAAAATGATGCTCACTACAGGGGCTGTAAGCCCCTTGGTTATCCCCTTTGCATAACCATGTTTTCAGGTCCTTTGCCTCCTCCCATACAAGAGCTGACTTTGCCTGAAATTACCAGTCCTCCTATTAAAGAAGACATTGCAGACCCGCCTATTGTCCCTACTGTGCTGAACCTCGGGAATGGTCCCTGCCTAGTGGCCTACCCTTTGGGTACCCCTGACTTGGAACAAGTCATGGCAGTAGCCCTTGGGCTAGCCTGTGATGGAGCCATCCCTTGCCTCCAGCTTCAGTTCAGCCACGCAGAATACTACAAATTGATTGTAACACCACAATTTCCATAGCATCTCCTCTCAGTAGCTGGCTCTGCTGAACACCTATTGTCATCCTTTGTACAACCCTGCCTTAGCACATCACCAAATGGTGTTAGGGCTCCACATTCAGGAAATATTGCCCCTATAAGCAGCTGTAACAAATCACTTTGACCAATTTGCTACTTATCAACAGTGGATCCATTCCCTGTTTTCCCTGGTGTCTGGCAATCAGTGTGACTTGGTCACCTCCCAAACCCGCTTGGTCAATTCCATTGAACGCATGTGCCAGTTCATCCCTGAGTACATCAGAGAGCGTCTACATGAGTTTCACCAGTTGGAACAGCCCTGTTGCTCTCAAGTAGATTCCACTCTGAACGCCTTTCTCACCAATTTTGAACAACTTGTGCAGCAGCTCAATGAGTTCAGTGCTTACTCCTTTGACCAATTACAGCAAGTAGCTGTCCTTGCTGCAAAAGGCCTCCACAAACTTGGTAAAGAATTTGATCAAGAAAGGGCTGCTACCGCTGCTACCATTGCCAACCTCCAGACTCAAGTGAATGAATTGTCTATACCCAAACCAGATGCCCCACTTTTTCCTCCATCTGATGATTTGGTGGATAAAGAGTAGAGGCTATGGGATGTCATTTAAGAGTTGAGGGCATCCACCTGCAGTCAGGATTGCCCTACCAAAGCCCCTCAGCCTGATCCTCAAGTGCTTGCTCTGACAACTCAGGTTGCTGACTTGCAACAAGAGGTTGCTACCTTGCGTGAGGTGATGGTGTCTGTTGTTAGTCCAACTGGGGTTGCTGGTGAAGATGGCTGTTGCCCTGGCTTGTCAGAAGCTCCCCACATTCACTGTGCTAGAGAGCTGATAGCTCTAGCTAATGAGGTGGACCATTTGAAACAAGACCACTCTGAGCTTGATAGAGACGTACAAGAAATGGGTGAGTTAATTGATTCAGTAAAGGACAGGTTTTCTCCTTGCCTTTTGGTGGGTCTGTCTCTTACCTCTTGATTGGCTGAACTGTCCTTGGTAGTAAATTCAAAGGGCCAACGCCTAAATGCTACTGAGCGGCAGACCACCCTAGCTAATAATACAGGCACCTGCACTGCTGAAACCTTGGCTACCCTTGAGGAAAGTGTTTGCCAGCTGTGGGCCAGACAGCCCCCCTCTGAATCTAAAGCAGAATTCTCCCTGCGCATAAATGTACTCGATAGCAACAATGGTGGCCCAACTCCAGAAGCACACTTCAAGCCTACCTTTAAGCAAGTCTTTGACCCCAAAACCTTAACCATTGCAGCTTTCCTAACTATCTATGAAACTGCCATGAGAAGAGCCTTGGATGAGGTTAAGAAGGAACACATTCTAACCTGTCTGCACCCAACCTGTCAAGAGGTAGTGGTGCCAGAGCTGCCCACCATTGAGACATGGGAAGATATGAAGCAACTTCTAATTGACAAATTTGGTGGTGACCTTAGTTTGGAAGTGAAAAATGGACGCCTTCATGCACATCACTTTCAAAACAAAGGAGACCCTAGCTGAATTTGCAGATAGATTCTACATGGAGGGACAGCAACTGATTACAAGCCGCCAGTTGACCACACATGAGGCATACATGGCTTGCGCTCAAGCCCTCAAGATTAACCAGCTCCTGTGTCTTCACTTTAAGGCCCATAAAGCCATGCTTTCTTCCATGAAGAGCATAAAGACACTGTTGCAGGATATGCACCTTACCCATTATGGGGCAGTTGTGCAGGAGAATTGTGCCGCCTCTACCTCTGGTTTGTCTTCATGTGGCCCTTGTATCCTCACCATGAACTCACAGAATCCTCCTTAATGCCAAGGTTGCCATAACTGTGGGACAGATAGGTCACCATTACCAAGTCTGCACCAATCCTCAGGTTGAAGGGGCTGATCCCAAAGAGCAGGCAGGAAAAGAACAGTCAACCTAGAGGCAGAGACACTCTTGGTTGACAGTTCTTCCCAGTCTCCTTCAATTCCCCCTCCATCAATGACTCTGAGCCTGCTGACACTGAGGCTCCTCCCATTCTACTGCTATTCCACAAAATCTCTGATGAATCTGACATGGACAATTCTGATATGGAAGATCCCAACACCTATGGGTATTCAGTCCTTGCTGTCCCTGAAACTATTGCAGTCCCTTATAAGCTATGTTCTGGGAAAACCACAACAACTGTCAAGCCTCTTCCTGAAGCCAAAGAGGTTGTCTCTTGCCCATCCCTCACTCAAGCCAAGAGATCCCCTGTGCTTGTCAAGTCTTCTGAGGAAGCTGCTGAGGTTGCTGACCCTGTGTTCAAAAATGTCTCGGTCTTGCTTCCTCTCCAGACGGTCTATAAGGAATTACTGGGCCTAAGATGCATGATTGAAAAATGGGACAAAGAACTGGCAGAAGCCCAAGACATTCTGTCTGTCCTCCCTCCCTTTGGTTGCATCACCACTTGTGTGGAGATATCTATTCAGAAGGTGAAAATTAAGGCTGTATTGGACACTGGATCTCCTGTTAATGTTGTCTCCTCAAAGCGTGTTAAAAAGCTCAAGCTTGCCCCCAGCCTCAACTACCATCAGTTGTATGGTACATCTGGGCTATCCATGACTCACGCTATAGGAGCTTGTTCTGCTCTTCTCATGTGGTTTGACAAACTACTCTTGGCTGCGCCTGCTATTGTCTTGGAGAATGAGAGTTACAACCTCTTTGTTGGTACTCAATTTTTAGGGAATACAATGGGATCATCAACTTAAAGGACAGCTACCTCTCTATCTTAGGGTACAAGATCCCTATGATCTTTGAAGAGCCAGTTAAAGTTCCTGGGAAGCCCCTCAAGACATGTGCCTTAGAATATCCCACTGGTTTTTTCACTCTAAAATACTGTACCCTTTCCTCCAACATGAAATGTCCTCCTATGTCTTGCCCTGCATCTGAAGGGATTCCTCTCTTGGCCACTTCTGCTGTAACCATTCCCCCTGGATCTCAGGCTATCCTAGACTCCCAAATATTGTACAAGCTACCCGAGTGTACGTTTCTAGAGTTATACTCTCCTCCCTTGCTAGGACGCAATGAACCCTATCTCTGTCCAGGAATCTTGGATGTCTCTCATAAAGACCCTGTTCAACTGCTGGTTGCCAACTTAACTGCTCTCCCCATAAATATGTCTAGGGGGCAGGTTGTTGGTTATTGCAAGTTGTTGAAGGCCCCTGATGTCCTATCACTACATTGCTTTGGTACATTCCAGGACTTTGATTTACCTGAGGATGAGCCCCAAGTCCTATCCTTGTTCACTGTGCAAGACTTCCTGCAACTATCCCTGGTTCAACAGAAATAGGTGATTGATCTACTGGATCAGTTTCCAGATATCTTTGCTAAAGATAGCACTGATTATGGTCTAGCCAAAGGCGTCATTCACCAGATTGATACTGGTGATGCTCCCCCTTCTGCGCTAAACCTTATTGCTGCAGTCATGTGGAGGATGCTCAGGTGTCTAAAGAGCTCAAACAACTTCTAGACGCTGGACTGCTTGCTCCTTCCCAAAGTCCATGGGCTTCCCTCCTGCTCATACTAAAGAAGAAGGATGGAGGTCATTGTATTGTGATGGACTACCAACAATTGAACTCTTTAACCAAGAAGGATTCCTACCCCTTACCATGCATTGATGATGCTCTCTGCCGCCTTGGGGGTTCCAAGTTCTTCTCTGCTATGGACCTAGCCTCTGGGTACTGGCAAGTTGATTTCTCTCCCAAAGATAGACAGAAGGCTGTGCTCATCACTTCTGAAGGATTACTTGAGCCTACGCAAATGCCGCAAGGACTCTGCAATGCTTCAGCTACTTTCCAACAAGCCGTGGACTCCATCCTCTGTGATTTGAAGCTCTCATGTGTCCTAGTGTACTTAGATTATATAACGGTATTTAGCGCTACCTTTACCAACCACCTGGCTCATCTCAAGAAAATGTTCATAAAGATTCAAGAGGCTGGTCTTAAGTTAAAACCGTCTAAGTGTGCCTTCTTCAAGGAACGCCTTGAATTCTTGGGACATGAGGTGACTCAGACAGGGATTTTCCCCATGACTAAGAAAGTTGAAGCCATTGACAAAATTCTTCCGCCCACTAACCTGTGAGAAGTTCAAGTCTTTCTGGACATGATGGGGTACTACAGACAATTCATCCCCAATTTTGCTGACACTAGCAAACCCTTGGTCCAGCTGCTGTGTAATGTCCCTTTCAAATGGACCACCAGCCAACAACAGGCCTTTGAGACCCTTAAGAAAAAAACTTAAGGAGGCCCCCATCCTAGTATATCCTGATTAGAATAATTAATTCATCCTATATAATGATGCTAGTGACCTGGCCATTGGAGCCATCTTGGCTCAATTGGATGATGAAGGTGTGGATTGCCCTGTAGCTTATACATTGTGTGTCCTGAATAAGCATGTGAAGAACTACAGTGTAACAGAGAAAGAGTGCCTCACTGTGCTGCATGCTGTCAAGCAGTTCCACCATTATGTGTACAGCACCCATTTCACTGTGGTCACTGACCACGCTTTGCTTAAATGGTTACAACAACTTAAGGAGCCAGAAGAACAACTAGCTAGGTGGGCTCTCTTCCTGCAAGGGTACAACTTCACTATGCTGCACCGCCCTGGGATTCAACATCAGAATGCTGATGGACTGTCCCAAATGCCCATCCTTGCTCTACACCCTGCTGAGGCTGACAGGTTGTACTAACTAATTGGATATCCTTCTTTGTGGGAGAATGAGACAGAAGAAGTTTGAGTTGCCCTTTCTAAAATCTCTGAAGACACACTCATTTGTGACAATCAGCTTTTCAAGAAAGTACAAGGCCACTACTTGCCTTATGTAAGGCCTAGTCTTTGCCTTTTGGTGGTGCTTCAAGCTCATAAGGAGGCAGGACACGGATGCATTGCCAGGACTTATGCCTGGCTCTAGAAGAACTACTTCTGGAAAAATCTTTGCCTGCTGATTCCAGATGTTATTGCTAGTTGCCATGATTGTCGGCTCCAAAAATCTTGAGCTGCTGCTCACGAGTTCAAGCTAGTCCCCCCTCAACACATATTTCACACTGTCATTATTGACACTGTAGGACCTCTCTCTTGCTCCTGCTCTGGTTGCTGCTTTATTCTAATTGCTGTTGATCATTTTAGCAAGTGGGTAGAAGCTCACCCTACTAAAGACATCACTGCCAAAACAACCACCACCTTTCTGCTGCAAGATGTATTCTTTTGCCACGGTTGTCCTCAAGTGTTGTTATCTGACAATGGGACTAACTTCAACGCCAAGTTAGTAACCTCTGTTGTTGAAGCCTTGGGGTCTCACCAGTCTTTCTCTGCCCCCTATAATCCTTCCACCAATGAGGCGGTTGAGCGCAAAAATTCAACTCTGGTTTTTATGATGAGGAAACTCACTTACTCTGACGCTGCCAACTGGGATCTATACTTACCCACTGCTCTCTTTGCCTATTGCCTTAGCAAACATTGTGTCACCAGGTATTCCCCTTTTGCTATGTTGTATGGTTGTGAAGCCACCACTCTGTTGCTCTTGGGGCCCCCTACTCTCCTCTGTTAAGGCCATGAACCCTGACAATCATATCAAGGATCTAGTCAACCAAATCATTGATATTCAGGCCTCTGCTTACACGTCTGCATATAAGACCAAGATGCTTTAGCTCTCTCCCAACAATGCTGGACAATCTCCCTTTCCTGAGTTCCACATTGGGGAACACATTCTTTACTATCAGCATAGAGTAGGAAGACACTCTCATAAACTAGACTCATTGTGGATTGGGCCCTTGGAAGTGACCTTCAAACGAGGATCGGAGGTTACTGTAAAACTCCTCTCTAGTGATCAACTGTTTGCCTGCGTGCATGCCAAGTTTCTCTCCAAGTACAACCCCCTAAGGCCAATCTAGAGGGGAGCAATGTTGTGAATGCCGTCATTCACCATTTTTTGATTTTGCCTTTGATAAGTTATTTTGAGGAAGAATCTCTCTCCTTTGCTTTTGCCCTTCAAAATGAGTCTGGCTCCAAATTGGGAAATTCAACTATTCAGTTTCCTGATTCTGCACAACTCACTTACCCCAATCATGCTTGTGGCAAGTGATCCTACTGTACATTTACTGTTTTGTGGTAAAGCTACACAGTATATATTCCCAATATTTATACCCAATAAAATTTAAGTTCTATTCACATTTTTGTCTTTGTGTCTTCACGTACTTTGGCGCCTCTCTAGCCATGTCTAGCAGATATTATTCAATCAGGGCCACAAGGTAATAGCATAGCCTTCCCTGCCATTCTAACCAAGACTTTGTATGAATCCAATCCTAAGGTTAGGATTTCCTGTTGTGACTCTGTGCCGCGCCTCAGATCACAATAGTGGACATTGATGTCAACTTATTTGAGGAAGATGAACAAACTCCAAAATTGAAAATCCAACCAAGTCTTTGCAAGCATCAATATTTGAAGGCCATATCAAAATACCATGAATGGTGCAATTTCCAACACCTAATGCTAAACTGGATCAATACCAATTCTGAATCCCCAACACTCCTAAGAAAATTCCTAAGGTTCCACCTTTTAGTACCCCAGGGGGAGATGTTGCAACATCTTTGATTGCTCTCTCTCAGGGAAGTAATTCCCTGAGTGGCTCTACAAATGATTTCACAACTAATCATTAATTTGGTGGCACTCTTATCATTTGCTCATCTATTACAGGGATCAAACATTTTGAGTCCTAATAGGAACACTACTTGGACAAGCCCCATGACTGACATGATGTACATGGACAACATGTGACTTCTCGTGATACTATAATACTCTAAACTCATATCCAATAAATTCTCATTCTCTTCTTAATTTTCCCCTTTATCTTGTTTATTATACTTCTAAGAAGTATGTACTTGAAAGGCGGTAAAGATAAACCATCAGTTTACTATACTATGTGTTTATGTATTGCTATTAAGGATGCTTGATCACAGTTGTTTTAGAAAACTCTAATAATAAAATAGAACTATATATTACAATATATTTTTATTAAGTTGCTTTTTCTTGTTTTAGTGATTGTCCATTTGTTGGTGATAATGTGCCTGCATTTAACTGAATAGTTTAACCTTCAGTTGCCTTGGCAATAGGAAATCAAGTTGCCTTCCTGAGGCCAGCTGTGGTTGCAGAGGCAACTTGATTTCCTATTGCCAAGGCAATTGGAGGTGAAACTATCTAATTAAATGAAAGTACATTATTGACAGCAAATGAACTATCAACACACCAATAAAAAGACAACTTGATAAAAATAGATTATAATATATCATTCTATTTTATTATTAGTGTTTGCTAAAATTTACTGTAATCAAGCATCTAAATTTTAGCCATCCTAAAATGGAATAGGGTGATTTTTAAGAATGCCTATGATTCCTAAAATAATTAGCACAAATCCACTATGGATCCTTTAGCATCCTTTTTGAGAAACCCATAAATTATATCTATTTTGAATTCACCTCATTTTTGATTTGAAATTTGGTTCTTGGATTTGACAATTCCATAATTTAATATTTGTTACTATTTTCATGTTGTCTATTATTTGTTAGACTTACAGGAAATCTCAAATCATACAGTAGAATCCCATATTTCCAATTCATATATCCTGCATTTTCCTGTTTTGCCTTTAGGTAGTTGAGTTATCTGCCCAAAGAAATCAAAATTTTCCAATTAAAAAAAAATCAAAAACGTCAAATTAAATGGTTGATTTTATTAAATATTTTATTTTTCACTGAGCTGAGTTGCCTCAAATGTGATTTTAAATTTGGACCAAGGATTTAAAAATCCCACATTTTTATGTTTAGGTTCTGAATTTACAGCATAGCCATCAATTGTCTGATTTTCTTTGCTGTGACAATCAGACAATTAAAAACCATACACAGTGATTGATTGATTGATACATTGTATTATTACTAACCCACTAAATTCAACTTAAATTTTGCAGAATCATTATCAATAGGTAAATATGCAAGCTTTAAAACGCACTATGTATTGATATTTGTAATAAGTGTTAATGACTCCCTGATATACACACAGTTCAATTAAAAATCACAATGAAAAATTTCAAGTTTACAATGAATTTTATTATACTAAATGCATTGAGTTATGCACATAATGTGGAATTGACATGGCTGGCAATACAACCTAGTATATTTAAAATTCAATAAAGCATTCACAATTCAATATGAGATATCAATAAAATGCTAGTTTCAAATAAAAAAGTTACATACTGGAAAAATATACTCTACATGTTTTAATTCAGATGGCTAGTTTAATGTAATTATAGAGTATTTTTTAGTGTTTTATGCTATTTTTTGTATAATTGAAAGTTATTTGTATTATTTGCAATAATTTTCAATAAAATGTACTATTTTCTATAATTTCCTGATTATGTGTTGATGGTAGTAATATAAAAACCATTATCTGGGATGTAATTTAAACAACATGTCAAATATTTACAGCCCTGTAGACAAATTAGAAAAACACCTTCAGGAAGTTATTTAAATTGAAAAAATAGGGAAATGGTAGCAGGAACGCTAGGTAATGGGGGTGTTCAATAATCCAAGCAACAGAAGTCATCCTAACTAACTTGGGAACTATAATAGATGAAAATAACAAAGAAAAATTACTTAATATCCAGGAAACTAATTATCTAGTTTGAATTTTCAAGATGCAAGTTATAACACATTTGAGTTCTGGCAAAGTGCTAGAGAAAACAATCAAAAGATCAAGCTAATAGAAGGAAATGAATATTCAAATGAAATAAACATCAATGAACAGAATGAAGAGGAACCTAATCAAAACAAAAGAAATGTAAAATTGTTCAAATGAAAACAGATGAAAACAAAGGAAATGAAGAACGCTCAAGAAGCAGAAGCGCTTCAAGAATGAATGAAAGTTTATCAAATTAAGGAAATCAAGAAGAAGCAGGGGTCACAGGAAAATAAGGAAGTTAAGACCCAGAAAAACAAATGAAGAGCAACCAACGCTCATGAAGTTTGCCAAATGGGTGCCTGTGGCTGAGGGGGCCGCAGAGGAAAGAATTATTAAGTTCATTTATTTTTTACTTACATTTACTTTAGGCACATCAAGAGATGAGGAAGAGGTGACAGCCTATACACCCAGTGATGTATATGGGGGCTATTAAATACTGATAGCTTCTGTTGTTCAAAGAAGCCTAACAGAAATCAATCAAATAATTCAAATGAATATGAATTAATATGCAAATAAGGAAGCAATGAATAGGGAATATTTGCCACCCATAGGGTGCTCACTGTGAGTCAGGGAAGCATATGAAGTGGGATCAATTATCAATTTTCAATAAATGAAGGAACTTCAAATAAATTTTGATGAATATATTTTTGGGTGTGTAGAAAAATTCCCTTTTTTGATATGAATACATATGAATCAAATCTGAAGAAAGTTCATTTTCAAATTGCAAAAGTATATATGAAAATATCAATTTTCTACAAATTTATAAAATCAATATCAAATAAAGTTGGGGATGTAAACCTCATGAACAGAATGAAACCTTTATTAATATGATATAAAGAAACATGGGAGGCTGATCCTAGCTGCGCCCCAGATGGAAAATTCTTCAAATTTTAAAACACATCATACATAAAAGATTGATGGCATTTTACAAGAAATTTTGCATGTTCTCTGAACTTTACACCTTGCATAGGATCCATATTGCAATATATCTAGGAATATTAATACATTGCATGTTAAAAGCAAACATTATCAAACCAGAAGACATCCCTCTTCAAATTGATGTGTGCTGGCTGGCACTAGAGAAACAGAAGACACCGCAGGGATACAGAACAGTTGAGCATGTCCTCTACAACTGTTTTGCACTAGCATCTTTGTATGGCTATATAATACCTCCTGAGAAAAACTTGCTAATCAACTCACTTGCAACCTTGCCTTTTATAAAGCGCTCTGCCACCACTGGGATGATGAGCGCCACCCCACTTGCAATTGGCTCAATAATAATCTAACACATCTAGAAGAGCATGTGGTTGAAATTGCAAGCTCTAGCTGAAAATCTGATTTTGGGGTATAATCCCCTGGAATAACCACATCACCTTGCATATTTGCTATAATTCAATAAATAATTTTCTCTTTGCATTTTATTTTTATTTTTAAATTAGTATAGTAATATCAACATAGGTTAATAATAAAGAATTATTTACAATAAATTGAACACATTTAATATTAAATTATAATTTATAAATTGTTTATTTAGTTGATTGCAACTATGGATTCATATAAAACATACATAAAAATATGAGCTCTATTTACCCGCCTCAAACTGTCCACCCCAATTATGTTTTAAAGAATTGATTGTTTAGAACTTGAATTAGCTTTCACTTTGAGTATGATTTGATAAATATATTTGCTATGATTAACCTATGTTATAAGTAATTAGTAACAGATAAATGAAAATCATTGGTTTTCATGCTGGGTGGCTCTGGTGGCACTAAATTGATAAGGATCAGTTGATGGATCACAGGGTCAGATTGTGACTTTAAAAAATACCAGCTATCCTTCCAAAAAGGGTCCACATTTCTTTAAATAAAATCAATTTTATTTTATCTTACTTAATTTATTGGTTTTTAGCTCTACAGTCAAAGCAATATTTGGTACATTAAAATAAAAATATGTGTCTCTACATTTAATATAATTAATTTTATCTAACTAATGTCCAAAGTCTTTGATGTCTATAATATAATTTAACGTCAAGTCATTATATATAAATAATGATTTTTGAGTCCTAATAAAACAAAATAAATAAAATTATCAATTAAAGCCAGGAATATCCTATTTATCTGATTGGCTCAGAAGCAAGAGCTTTGGGGAGGAAGGATTCAGAGTGCTTGTAAAAAGCTGCAATCACATCAGGTGGCATCAAGAATTGGCTGACCTCAAGAATATTGAAGAGATCTTTGTGTCCTGTGAGAGGCCTTTCATCATCTTACTATAAATTCAGAACCTGAATGTAAAAATATGATATTGTAAAATCCTTGGTCCAAATTTTGAATCACTTTTGCGGGCAACTCAGCTGAGTGAAAAATAAAATATTTAACAAAATTAACCATTTAATTCAACTTTTTTGGTTTATTTAAATTGGCAAATTTTGAATCCCTTTAGCAGATAACTCAACTAACAAAAGATAAAACTCAGCAAACAAATGTTGGATACATGAATCAGAAATGTTGGATTCCTATGTACAATTTGAGATTTCCTATATTTCAAATAAATTCTAGACATCATGTAAAACTTAACAAATCTGAAATTGCAGAATGGTCAAATCCAAGAACCAAATTTCAAATAAAAAATGAGGTGAATTCAAATTAATATAATTTATGGGTGTCTCAAAAAGGATGCTAAAGGATCTATAGTGGATTTGTGCTGATTCTTTTAGAAAGCACAGGAATTCTTAAAAATCACCCTATTCCATTTTAGGATGGCTAAAATTTAAATCATAATATTCACAAAATTAACATACTTAACAATAAAATTGACTAAAATATACACTCCTCTTTTTGAGCTTAGTTTCTATATAAAAATTTATTATGTCTTCTTCCAATACCAACCAAGTCAATAAGCTGTTCCCTGGCCTTGACAAAATCATGCAGGGCTACACTGGATTTCTTAACAGTGAAGCCTCTGTCTATGGCCACTCCCAACCTGCAGGCCCCTCTGCAAGCCCCACCCAGGAGTATGTTCTTTCTCCTACAACTTCCAGCATGGCCCTGTTTGCCCATCATGCACAGACAGCTGCCAACTCAAATCCCGTATTAACAATGGCATCTGGAATCAGCCATTTGAGTCATGGGATCACCCAGAGAGCCCCAAATCCCAAAACAGCCAATCAGATGGCATTGACCGGTTCCCAAGATGGACATATCCCTCCCCCAGACAATCAGCCTGCAAGACACAGAAGAAAATTGATCACTCTGGAGATTGTTGTCAAAATGGTTGAAAAGCAAGGGATGCTTATGTCCCTTAGGGAAATTGCAGCCGCAATGGGTTTTGAAAAGTCCACTGTGGCTGCAACCCTGCAAGCTCACGCCAACTGTGGCCCCCAACCAGGAAGACCCCAACTGGTGCCCATTCTTTGACTAAAGGTGAAAAAGCCCACCCCCTCATGATGGCTATTATGAAGTGTGACCTGTGAATGCCCCTGGTCCAGGTCTGTCTCCAACTGGGACTCCACGGTATTTTCACCAATATAGAGAATGGTGAATTTGTGGATGCACAGAGTTGTGGTTGCTGTCAGATTCTTATCCAATCAGGTTCTCAGTGGCCCCAGTCTGGTGGACACTGACCCATACAATTTGACCATCATCAATTTTATTAAAGGGAGAGCAATGAGGGCCTGTAATGACGTCATCTTCCTATCATACGCTAAGATTTCTGCAAGTATCCAAGACTTTGGAGAGAAGCATATCCAGTCGGACCTGTACAAGTGCGGCCCAATATTGTATTGTTTTGTTGGGGTTTTATTGGCAGCTTCCTATTGGGCGTCAATTATTACTTGACAATATTGAACACAGAAGATGGGTATGCCTACCAGACAGAACTCAAGGCCATGCTGGAGGAGTGGGCTATCCAAAACGCTGCATACACAGTTGTACTGAGTGCCAAGATGGAGCAGCGGGAATGGGCAAGCCAAGAAATCAGGGCTGCAGGGCATACCTGCTGGTCCTACCCCATCAACTATGCCAACATGCATCTTGCAGATTTATGTCTCTACAATTTTGGTTCAACCTCAGGCGCTTAAAGCCTGCCACCTACAACAAACTATGCACCTAAATTGATAAGGGGTATGAGCTTTTCCCTTCTGCGTCCGTCTAGGACTTATTTGATCTCACCATCTTCTATGCAAGTGATAGTGATAAGTCCAGAAAGGACCCCTGTCTCCCCCCACACCAGTCTATCCGTTTTGTCAAGCCAGTATATGTGACAGAGGAAGAATTTGAGCAATTGAAGTAATCAGCTCTTGCTGCCCTTTCCCAGTCAACAAGCCCTGCCTCCCCAACCCCCCATCAAGCCACCTGCCTTCCAACCCTGACTCCCAAACCACTGCCCATTCCCTCCCCACTATCTCTAATGCTGTCCCTTTCACAGGCGCAGATGAAGGCAATGTTCATTCCACTCATTCCCTCCCCTTCTTGTCCTTTGATCAGTAAAACAAAAAATTTCTTTGTGACAACTTATTGAAGTCAATATTAAATCTTCCAATTCATAATTAATAATATTTTCTTTTTACATTATCAACATTTCCCATAATTAATACAATGTTGTACATTTTATGAATAACTTAAAATTATTAGCATACATATTTTTCATCATCATTAATAAATTAAAGACCATAAATGTAAATGTTTCATTAGAATATTGCAATTAGACATCAATTCTTGATATTTTGATATTATGTGCATAACTCAAGGCATTTTTTAATAAAATTTATTTTAAACTTGGCCTTTTTCATTGTAATTTATTTAAATGGACTGTGTTTATATTAGGGAGTCATTAATGCTTAGTACAAATATTGATACATAGTGCATTTTACATCATGTATATTTACCTATTAATAAAAATTCTGTAAACTTTTTAGTTGGATTTTGCAAGGTAATGATAATGTAATGGATCAATAAATTACTGTTTATTATCATTAATTGGCTCACTTTCTTTTCTGTGACAATAGTGCATTTTCTGATATTTACGCACTGGTTTCCAATTAGTTGGTTTCACATCCAATTGCACAGGCAATAGGAAATCAAGTTGCCATCCCAACCACATCCAGTCTTGGTGTGGCAACTTGATTTCCTATCACCTGTGTGATTGGATGTGAAGCCAACCAGTTGAAAACCAGTGCGTAAACATCAGAAAATGTACTATTGCCACAGAAAAGAAAGTGAGCCAATTAATGGTAATAAACAGTAATTTATTGATCCATTACATTATCATTACCTTGCAAAATCCAACTAAAAAGTTTACAGAATTTTTATTAATAGGTAAATATACATGATGTAAAATGCACTATGTATCAATATTTGTACTAAGCGTTAATAGCTCCCTGATATAAACACAGTCCATTCAAATAAATTACAATGAAAAAGGCCAATTTTACAATGAATTTCATTAAACAAAATGCATTGAGTTATGCACATAATATCAAAATATCAAGAGTTGACGTCTAGTTGCAATATTCTAATGCAATATTTACATTGATGGTCTTTAATTTAGTAATGATGATGAAAAATAATCTCATGTTGAAGGTAGTACTATAAAAACCAGTTTTTGATGTAATTGAAACAAAATGTCAAATATCTACAGCCTTATCAACAAATTAGAGACAGCCCTCCAAAAAGTTGTTGAGCTTGAGCATAACATAAGGGAAATTGTGGTAAACCAACTGAGAAATGAGGGAGGGGCCCTGGTCCAGCAAAAAAAAACTGCAAAAAATAGCCTGGGAACAATAGTCAACAAAGAACACAAGTAAATAGTTTTAAATCTTCAAAAAGAAATACTCAAGTGGTTAGATTTCAAAATTGAAAGTTACAACTTGTGGGATTTTGTGAAAACCAACAGACAGAATACTCAAAAAATCAAATTGATTGAAGGAAATGAAAGATCAAATGAAATTAACACAAATGAATAGGAAACCAATCAAATGGAAACAGATGAAAATAAAGCACAATCAAGAAGCAGAAGCACTACAATAAACAATGAAAATATATCAAATGAAAATCAAGAGGAAGAACAAGTAGCACAGAAAATAAGGAAGATATAGCCCAGAAAAATAAATGAAGGGCAGCCAACGCTCATGAAGTTTGCTGAAGGGGCGCCTGTGGCTGAGGGGGCTGCAGGGGAAACAATCAGTAAGTCTTTTTATGTTTTACTTATATTTACTTTAGTTATAACTAGGAATGGGGACAAGGTTGCGGAAGTGGCAGCTTTCACACCAAGTTGGTTTTACAGGGGTTACCAATCACTGGTAGCCCCTGTAAAGCAAATAAATAAAAATGAAATAAATAAAATAATTCAAATGAATATGAATAATTTTTGCAAATATAGAAGCAAATGCCAGGGATAATTCCCACCCGCAGGGTGCTTGCTATGGATTAGGGAAGCATACAAAATAGGAGCAAATATTAACTTCAAAGAGATGACTGAAATTTGTGGGGATATCAAAATAAACTTTGATGAATATATTTATGAAATAATACAACAATTTCCCTTTTCAAATATCAATGAATATGAAAAAACCTAATAAAAACCGACTTTCAAATAGGAACTGAATATCTAAAAACTGAAATTTTTAATGAAGTATTCAAGGCATTGTCAAATAAAGTCAGGGATGCAGTCCTTGTGAACACATTTAAATTTTATTTATTTTGTTTGCAGAGGCATGGGGGGCTGATACAAGTTGGGCGCCCCCAAAACCCTCTTCAAATTCAATCAAACTTTCTATATTAATAGATTAGTTCAAATATTCAAAAAACTGTGCATGTTCTTGTAAAAATACACCTTGCAAAGAATTCATGTTGTGGTATACCTGGGAATCCTCATCTGCTGCATATTAAAAACCAACGTCAAAAAGTTGGAGGATGTACCTATTCAAATAGACATATGCCGCTTAGCACTTGAACATCAGAAGACACCACAGGGGTATAGGATAGTCAAGCACGTCCTGTATGACTACTTTGCAATGGCATTGTTGTATGGGTACTATGTGCCTCCCAAAAGAATCTGCTGATCAATTTGCTTACCTGCCTCCCTTTTATTAAGTGTTTGGCAACCACTGGGGTGCAGGGCCCCACCCCTCTAGCAATTGCATCCAGGGTTGTCCACCACAAACAGAAGAGTATGTGGATCTAATTAGACACTCTAGCTGAAAATTTGATTTCAGGGTATAATTCCCTGGAATAATCACATTCCATTTGCAATTTGCATCTCCCTAATAAATTTTATTCCCTTGCAATTTAACTTTTTGATTTTTATTTTTTTATTTTAAATATTAAAATTTAAAGTTTTAAAATTTAAATATTAAAATCTTAATATTTAAATTATAATATTTAAATTATAATATTGATATATCTAAATATATTACAAGACATTAGTTATAGTTACAACCACATCAAATAATAAAAATAATTAAAAATCCTTTTATTTACTAGCTCGTCAAGTACAGGTTCCTTTATTACATAGTTAAACATTGAGAACTGAATTTATCTGCAACAGATGTCTTGCTCCACTTATGTTATAAACAAGTGATTGTTTAGAACTCAAATTACTTTTCCCTTGTAATATGATTTGATGAATAGCTTTTCTATTCTTAACCTGCATCCTAAGTACTAATTAGTAAGCAATACATAAAAATCATTGGTGGTCGTGTTGTGTGGCTATAGCGGCACTGAAATAATAAGGATCAGATGATGACCTGCAAGGTCCAATTTGTGGCTTAAAAAAGCCAGAGTACCAACAAAGATTCACGATTATTTAAATAAAATTAAGCTATTTCTATCTTTTTTAATTTATTTATTTGTTAGCGCAACAGTCAATATAATATTCAGTGCATTATAATAAAAATATTTCAATCTTACCTGGTGTAATTAATTTTAATTAGTTTTCTATGTATTCTTATATGTCTATAATACAATCAAACAACACGTCATTATATATAAATAATAATTTTTGAGTGTTATTAAAAACCAAATATATAAAAACAAAGACAAATAAAACCTGGAGCACCCATTTATCTGATTGGCTCAGAGGCCAGGGCTTTGGGGAGGAATGATTATGAGTGCTTTTTAAAAGCCGCCACCACATTGGGTGACATTGAAAATTGACTGACCTCAAGGATGTTGAAGAGATCCTTGGTGTTCTGAGGGAGGCTCTGCTTCATCTTATTATTGATCCAACCAAACACCTCCTCAATTGGGTTCAGAAATGAAGAATAGGGTGGAAGGAAGAGGGGTCTCATTGGGCAGTCAGCCAGGCAGTGGCTGGCCAAATGGCTATTTTTATTGATTGGCAGGAACTTGGACATAACCAGATCCACTTAGTGGAGCCCAACATTATCAAACACAACAATGTTAGTTGTACTGCAGTAATTGATCTGGGATACTCCTTGACAGTTCAGAGAACATCAAGAAATGTCCCACTATTATGAGAACCCTTGATCATCTGATACTGGTCTAACCCACGAGGACCAAGAAGCGCTACCATGGAATAGGTCTGGGAACAGACAGCTGCACAATGGGCTACACCGTCCTTGGACCCCTTCTCAACCCACCCATGCCTAGACCTTAGTGAGGAGGAAAATGACAATTTGTCAATGTAGAAGAGCTGGACATTCCTAGTCTCCTTTAGTACCAGATATGTCTTGGCATAAATGCGTCAATCCTTGATGACTTTACATTGTTTTTGTTGTACAGAAAAACTCCCAGTACTTTCCAGGAGAAGCCCAAATCAACCATTGCTTTGTAAATAAGGGTTTTAGAAACAGAAAGCCCAAACTCTGTGGCAAGCATTGATTGGACAGCAAGTGAGTCCTGGTGACAATCCTTGATAACTCACTGTTTTATTGCGTCAATATGCACAGGCTGCAAGAGTTTGGGCTGCCGCTCAGCCTTAGCAGATTTTGCAATTTGCCTGGTGTTGCCATACTTGGTGTTGATGTTGGCAATGTATCTGGCTGTGACATCAAATTGGGACGCAATATCCCAAACCTCCATTCCCCTGTCTAAGCAGTTGAGGAGAGCTTCACACTCACTATCTGTCAACTGACTCCGGCCCTTGGCAGGTACCACGGCATCCTGGCTAGATGGCTTGACATAGGGGATGGGGACCTTTGTGTAGAAGGTGGGATCATACTTGGTTGCGCTGGCGCCATCAATGGTGGCATACAATACAGGCGCAGATGACTCTTTGGTGGTGACCAATGGCTCATAGGAGGTGTCAAAGACGCGGGGGCAGGAAGTAGCAACTCTTGGATCAAAAGCGCGGGACCAGGTGACAACTGAGTACACAGTGGAGGTGTATGTAACCTCATTATTGTCATGCCCTTCCCCAAAGGGCAGGCTCTTTAAAACTTATTATTCTTGTGTATTTTCAATTGATTTTAAGTTCAGTATTTTTCTAATATTGGATCTTTGAATTGAGATTTAATATATAATTATTTTAAAACTTAATTACCTTGTTTTTTGTTGATTTGCGTTTGAATTAACATTGTTGTTGTCTTTATGTTTCTTAGCTATTATATTAGCAATATATTCTCTACTTTAAGTTAGAGAAATTTCACTTTTTGCTCACCCTTTGAAACTCCTGTTTACATTGTTGCCGCTTTCTCCAGATTCATTATTGCTGATCAAACTACAAACTGGTCTTCTGTTTCCCCTTTTCTGTACCTGGCTTCTCCAACTTCTCCAGTTGCTCCTCTTCTTGGCTGCTTCCTCCTGGCTATCAACCTCCAACAAGAAAGGCTTTTCCTACTATAAATAAAGAGCTTTTGAAGAGTAGGCTCTAAGCTGAAATTCTAAGTGATTTCTTCCCCTTCAACTATTACAATTTTTTTTAAAACTTCAAATTTGTAATTTTAAGAATTTTGTTTTTTTAAACATTTTTTTAGTTTAGATTTTCCTTAAATCCAAATGGAACTTGTAAAACAACAAGCCTTAGGCTAGTTGTATCCATTTTTCCCCTTAAGGAATCTTTCAATAGTTATATATATCAATTTGCCAATGGAGAATATCCTAATATTGATATTCCTTTAGTTACAAATTGTTCACTATTGAACACTTTATTCTATCTTCTTTGCTTAGGGGTTTTACACTCTATTACTCCATTTGTGATGCAATATAGGTTTTTAGCAGGTTTCTGTAAGATCATCTTACAGAAAGCTCCTACATTCTTATATTTTTTAAATTTGAATCCCAATACTTTGCACACTCTAGTCTATAACCTTGCACCATTATGGGCAAGACCTTACAATTATTCCCAATGACCTTTGTGTATGAGACTTTGTTTGCAGGCCTTGAGAGCGGCTTCTGCCTTGGATTGAGGCTACTGTTCCTGGCTTAAAATGTGGGAGGTAGTTGGCTGGTGCTGACACCTTGGGAGGCCTGTGTGTTGGCATGACTCCCCTTGAGTTGGGTTCTGGGTCTGTTCTTGGACCCTCTGGGACGTCCTCATGGACAGGCTGCCCTGTGGGCTGGTGCAGGAGCTGGTTAGGAATGTGATTGCTGGTCCATAAAAATAAAATAAAAAATATATATTAGATTAAATATGTATTTATTTGGATTTATTGGTTTAGTTGTGAGTAGTTGTTTTATCTTGATTTAGCCTTGAATAGTAGCAGATTTTCTATATCCATGATTTAAAGTGTATAATATTGTATCCTTTCCAGTTTTGGATGATTTTAAAGTTTAATCACTTTTTATGTCTAAACATGGTTGTTGAAATTGAATTTTTCATTTGATTTTATCCAGAGTGGAGCTTCTTTATTTGGGTTGGTGTTTCCTAGTGTGCTTACTGTACATTAAATTTGGATTCCAGTTTCTGCAATTAATATCTGAGTTTACTAGTGGCATTCAAAAGTGATTTGAAATTTGGTTCTTGTATTTGACAATCTCGTAATTTCAAAAAACATAGTAAACTCAATGAAAATGGTTGATGGATTTGAACACTTCAAATCTGATTCCAGTTAATTCATTTTGTCCATTGGAAATATGCTGTTTGACTTGAACTTTGCAAAGTTTCTATGAGTTCCCACATTTTTAAAAATCCAAATAAAAATACAAAGAATTCAATTTAATTAAAAAAGGCTATCCCGCAGAAGTGATTCAAAATTTGGATCAAGGATTTGACAATCCTGCATTTTTACAATTGGTTCTGAATTTACAGTAGCATTATCAATTGTTGAATATACAGAAGACACAAACTGCTTCTAATTTGTGGCCAATGGCTCATAGGAGGTGTCAAAAATGTGGGGCATGAACTGGTAACTCTGGGATCCAGTGTACTGGGCTGTGTTACAACAGAGTCAACAGTTGAGGTGTATGTAACCTCACTGTTCCCAATAACCTTGGTATGAGAGACTTTGGTAGCAGGATGTGAGAGTGGCTTCTGTCTAGGATTCAAGCTGCTGTTTCTGGATTGTGATATGTGAGGTGGTTGGCTGGTGCTGACGCCTTGGAAGGCCTGTGTGTCAGCATTACTCCCCTTGAGTTGTGTTTTGGGTCTATTCTTGGACCCTCTGGGACGCCCTCATGGACAGGCTGCCCTGCAGGCTGGTGCAGGAGCTGGTTGGGAATGGGATAGTCTTTTCCAAAAATAAAATAAATACATATATATTATATTAAATATGTATTTTATTTATATTTTAGTTTTTTTCTGGGTAGTTGTTTTCTCTTGATTTAGCCTTGAATATTAATAGGATGTCTATATCCATGATTTGAAGTGTATAATATTGTATCCTTTCCAGGTTTGGATAATTATAAAGTTTAATCAATTTTTATGTCTAAACATGGTTATCAAGATTGAATTTTTCATTTGATTTTAGTCATGGTAGAGCTTACTGTAAATTCAGAACCTGAACATAAAAATGCGGGATTGTCAAATCCTTGGTCCAAATTTTGAATTACTTTTGCAGGCAACTCAGCTGAGTGAGAATTAAAATATTTAATAAAATCAACCATTTAATTTGACTTTTTTTGATTTATTTAGATTGGAAAATTTCAAATCTCTTGAGCAGATAACTCAACTAACAAAAGACAAAACCCAGCAAACAAATGTGGGATACATGAATCAGAAATGTGGGATTCTAATGTAAAATTTGAGATTTCCTGTATTTCAAACAAATCATAGACATCATGTAAAACTTAAAGAATCTGAAATTACGGGATTGTCAAATCCAAGAACCAAATTCCAAATCATAATTGCGAGGAATTTGAAATAAATATAATTTATGGGTGTCTCAAAAAGGATGCTAAAGGATCTAGAGTAGATTTGTGCTGATTCTTTTAGGAATCATAGGCATTCTCAAAAATCACCCTATTCCATTTTAGGATGGCTAAAGTTTAGATCATAATATTCACAAAATTAAAATATATAATAATAAAATTGACTAAAATATATACATTCCTCTTCTTGAGTTTAAAATTTTAATAAAAATTTATTATGTCTTCTTTCAATAACAACCAAGTCAACAAGCTGTTCCCTGGCCTTGACAAAATTATGCAGGGCTACACTGGGTCTCTTAACAGTGAAGCCTCTGTCTATGGCCACTCCCAACCCGCAGGCTCCTCCGCGAGCACTACCCAGGAGTGTGTTCTTTCTCCTGCGTCCTCAAGCATGGCTCTGTTTGCCCATCATGCACAGGCAGCTGCTAACCCAAATCCCTTATCATCAATGGCATCCAGAACCAGCCATTTTAGCCATGAGGTCACCTAGAGAGCCCAGGACCCCAAAACAGCCAATCAGATGGCATTGACCAGTTCCCGTGATGAACACATCCCTCCCCCCAGCCAATCAGCCTGCAAGGCGTAGAAGAAAACTAATCACTCTGGAGATTGTTCTCAAAATGGTTGAAAAGCAAGGGAAGCTTATGTCCCTAGGGGAAATTGTGGCCGCAATGGGGTTTGCAAAGTCTACTGTGGCTGCAACCCTGCAAGCCCACGCCAAGTGTGGCCCCCTACCAACAAAGACCCCAACTGGTGCCCGTACTTTGATCGAAGGTAACACAGCCCATCCCCTTATGATGGCCATTATAAAATGTGACCCGTGGATGCCCCTGGTCCAGGTACGTCTCCAGTTGGGACTCCACAGCATCTTCACCAACAAAAGAACAATGAATTTGTGGATGCACAGAGTTGTGGTTGCTGCTAGAATCTTGTCCAATCAAGTTCTTGGTGGCCCCATTTTGGTGGACACTGACCCCTACAATTCAACTATTATTAATTTTATCAAAGGAAGGGAAATGAGGGCCCGTAATGACGTAATCTTCCTGTTGTATGCTAAGATATCTGCAAGTATCCAAGACTTTGGAGAGAAGCATATCCAGTCTGACCTGTACAAGTGCGGCCCAATATTGTATCAGTTTGTCAGGGTTTTATTGGCAGTTTCCCCATTGGGCATCAATTATTACTTGGCAATATCAAACACCGCAGATGGGTATGCCTACCAGACAGAGCTCAAGGCCATGCTGGAGGAGTGGGCCACACAAATCACCGTGCACACAGTTGTACTGAGTGCGGAGATGGAGCAGCAGGAATGGGCTACCCAAGAAATCAGGGCTGCAGGGCATACCTGCTGGTCCTATCCCATCAACTATGCCAACATTCATCTTGCAGATTTATGTCTCTACAATTTTGGTTCAACCTCAGGCACTTAGAGCCTGCCACCTACAACAAACTATGCACCCAAATTGATAAGGGGTATGAGCTTTTCCCTTCCGCGTCTGTCCAGGACTTATTTGATCTCATAATCTTCTATGCAAGTGATAGTGATAAGTCCAAAAAGGACCCCTGTCTCCCCCCACACCAGTCTATCTGTTTTGTCAAGCCAGTATATGTGACAGAGGAAGAATTTGAGCAATTGAAGCAATCAGCTCTTGCTTCCCTTTCCCAGTCAACAAGCCCTGCCTCCCTAACCCCCCATCAAGCCACCTGCCTTCAAATCCTGACTCCCAAACCACCACCCATTCCCTCCCCACTATCTCTGATGCTGCCTCTTTCACAGGCACAGATGAAGGCAATGTTCATTCCGCCCATTCCCACCCCTTCCCGTCCTTTGATTAGTAAATACATCTTTTCTTTGTGACTACTTATTAAAATTGATATCTCTCTTTCAATTCATAATTAATAATATTTTCTTTTTACATTATCAACATTTCCCATAATTAATACAATGTTGTACATTTTACAAATAGCTTAAAATTATGAGCATACATATTTTTCATCATCATTAATAAATTAAAGACAATAAACGTAAATATTGGATTAGAATATTGCAATTAAACGTCAACTCTTGATATTTTGATATTATGTGTATAATTCAATGTATTTTGTTTAATAAAATCCATTGTAAATGTGGCCTTTTCCATTATAATTTAATGAAATGGATTGTGTTTGAATTAGGGCCATTAACGCTTAGTACAAATATTGATACATAGTGCATTTTACAGCCTGTATATTCACCTATTGGTAATAATTCTATAAAATTTTCAGCCAATTAATGACAGTAAACTGTAATTTATTAACACATTACATTATTATTACCTCGGAAAATCCGACTGAAAAGTTTACAGAATTATTACCAATAGGTAAATATACAGTCTGTAATATGCACTATGTATCAATATTTGTACTAAGTGTTAATGGCTCTCTAATATAAACACAGCCAATTTATTTTTAATTATAATGGAAAAGGCCAAGTTTACAACAGATTTTATTAAACAAAATGCATTGAGTTATGCACATAATATCAAAATATCAAGAGTTGACGTCTAATTGCAATATTCTAATCCAATATTTATGTTTACTGTCTTTAATTTATTAATGATGATAAAAAAATATGTATACATTGAAGATAGCACTATAAAAACCAGTTTTTGATGGAATAAAAAAATGTCAACAATCTATAGCTTGATCAACAAATTAGAAGCACACCTGCAAATGGTCGTTGAAATAGAAAGAAACATCAGGGAAAGCTGGGTAACAAGGGCCAGCCACTAATCCAGTCAAAAGAAGATGCTCTGGATAAATTGGGAAATATTATAGATGAAAAGAATAAAGAAAAATTACTTAATCTACAGGGAACAATTTTATCAAGTCTAAAGTTCAACAATGCGGCCTACAATTTGTGGGAGTTCTGGCAGGGGGCCAAAGAAAACAATAAGATCAAACTAATTGAAGGATCAGAAATTCAAAAGGAAATCAGCACCAATGAAGAGGAAACCGACCAAATGGAAACAGATGAAAATGAAACACAAGCAAGAAGCAGAAGGTTTCAAAAAATACAGAAGCTTTATAAATGAAAACCAAGAAGAAGCACAAGTTACAAGAAATATAAGAAAAATTAAGCCAAAGAAAAATTAATGAAGGCATCCAACACTCATGAAGTTTGCCGAAGTGGTGCCTGTGGCTGAGGGGGCCACAGGGGAAACAATTAGTAAGTCTTTTTATGTTTTACTTATATTTATTTTAGTCATTGCCAGGAATGGGGATGAGGTCACGGAAGTGGCGGCTTATACGCTGAGTTGGTTTTACGGGGGTTACCAATCACTGGTGGCCCCTGTAAAACAAATAAATAAAAACCAAATAAATAAAATAATTCAACAAAATATGAATAACTTTTTTAATATTGAAGCTCAAGATAGGGAATATTCACCACCCACGGGGTGCTCACCATGGATAAGGAAAGCATATGAACTAGGATCAAATATCAAAATCAAAGAAATGAATGAAATTTGTGGGAATATCAAACTGAACTTTGATGAATACATATACAAAAGCATTCAATGATTCCCCTTCACAAACATCAACAACTATGAAAAGAATTTAATAAAAAACTGAATTTCAAATAGGAAATGAATATTTGAAATCTGCAATTTTTAATGAAGTTTTTAAGGCACTATCAAATAAAGTTGGGGATGCAGTCCTCGTGAATAATTTTAAACCTGTATTTATTTCATTTTCCAAGGCCTGGGGGGCTGATTCAAGTTGGGTGCCCCCCTGGAACCCTCTTCAAGTTCAACCAAACGTCCTACATTAATAGGTTAGTACAAACATTCAAAAAATTATGCATGTTCTTGGAAAAGTATACCTTGCAAATAATCCTTATTGCGGTATACCTGGGAATCCTCCTACACTGTATATTAAAAACCAACGTCAAAAAGTTGGAAGATGTACCTATACAAATCAATATATGCCGTGTAGCCCTTGACCACCAGAAGACACCACGGGGATACAGGACAGTCAAGCACGTCCTCTATGACTCATTTGCATTGGTAACACTATACAGGTACTACGTGCCCCCCCAAAAAAAACCTACTAGTTCATTTGCTCACCCGCCTGCCTTTTATCAAACAATCAGCAACCACCAGGGTACAGGGTGCCACCCCTCTAGCAATCACATCCAGGGTTGGCCACCATGTACAGAAGAGTATGTGGATCTAATTAGATGCATAAGCTGAAAATTTAATTTTGGGGTATAATTCCCCGGAATAATCACATTCTCTTTGCAGTTAGCATCCCCCAATAAATATTTTCCCCTTCCAAGTTAATTTTTTTTACTTTTTATATTTTAATAATAAATTTTTTTAATATTGTAATATGTACTATTAAAATTTTACTATAAAAATTTTAATATTACATATTTAAATATTAAAAAATTTAGTATCTAAAAGTTAATATTAAAATTTTAATAATCCATATTACAATATTAAAAATTTTAATATCAAATATTTTGATATTGAATAAATCATGATTTAATAAAATTGTTATATTTCGATTATTTAAACTTTAATATTTAACTTTTACGATTTAAAATTATAATTTTAATTTTAATATTTTAATTTTTATTTTAAATTTTAGTATGTAAATTATAATATTAATATATCTAAATATATTACAAGACATTAGTTAAAGTTGCAACCACGTCAAATATTAAAATCAAGTTAAAAATGTTTTTATTTACTAGCTTGTCGAGTACAGGGTTTATTTATCACATAGATAAACATTGAGAATTGAATTTATCTGCATCATGCGGCCCACTCCACTATTGTTCAAAACAAATGATTGTTTAGAACTCAAATTACCTTTCCCTTGTAATGTGATTTGATAAACATATTTGATACACTTGACCCGCGTCCTAAATACTAACTAGTAAGCAATACATGAAAATCATTGGTTGCCATGTTGTGTGGTTATATTGGCACTGAAATAACAAGGATCAGATGATGATATGCAAGGTCTGATTTGAGCTTAAAAAAGCCAAAGTACCATCAAAGATTCACAATTATATAAATAAACTAATTTATTTCTATCTTTTTTAATTTATTCATTTGTTAGCGCAAAAGCCAATAATTATATTTTTGGTGCATTATAATAAAAATATTTCAATCTTACCTAGTATGATTAATCTTACTTTTCTATGTATTCTTATATGTCTATAATACATTCAAACGTCACATTATTATATATAAATAATAATTATTGAGTCCTAATAAAAACAAACTAAATAAAATTAAAACTAAATAAAACCCAGAGCGCCCATTTATCTGATTGGCTCGGAGACCAGGGCTTTTGGGAGGAAGGATTCTGAGTGCTGATAGAAAGCCGCCACCACATTGGGTGGCATTGCAAATTTGCTGATCTTGAGAATATTGAATAGATCCTCAGTGTCCTGAGGGAGGCCTTGTTTCACCTTATTCTTGATCCAACCAAACACCTCCTCAATTGGATTCAGGAATGGGGAATATGACGGGAGGAAGAGAAGTCTCATTGGACAATCAGTAAGTTGTGGCTGGAGGTGTGGCTGTTTTTGTTGATGGGGGGGAACTCAGACACAACCAGATCCACTTTGTGGAGCCCGACATTATCAAGCACAACAACAATTTTGGTTGTGCTGCTGTAATTTATCCAAAGGTACTCCTTGACGGCTCAGAGAAAATCAAGAAAGGTCCCACTGTTATGGGAGCCTTTAATCATCTGATACTGGTCCAACCCGCGAGGACCAAGAAGCGCGACCATGGAATAGGTCTGGGAACAGACAGCTGCACGATGGGCTACGCCGTCCTTGGACACCTTCTCAACCCACCTTGCCTAGACCTGAGTGAGGAGGAAAACAGCAATTCATTGATATAGAAGAACTGAACATTCCCAGTCTCCTTTAGTGCCAGATATGTCTTGGCATAAATGTTTCAATCCTCCATGGTCTTTTCACTGTTCCTATTGTACGGAGAAACTCCGAGCACCTTCCACGAGAAGCCCAAATCAACCATTGCTTTGTAAACAAGGGTTTTAGAAACAGAAATCCCAAACTCTGTGGCAAGCATTGATTGGATAGCAAGTGTGTAAGGTGTCAACCCTTGTCTATCCACTGCTTGATTGCATCAATATGAACGGACTGAAGAAGTTTGGGCTGCCACTTAGCCTTGGTGGATTTGGCAATTTGCCCGGTGTTGCCATACTTGGTGTTGATGTTGGCAATGTATCTGGCCGTGACACCAAATTGGGATGCAATATCCCAAACTGCCATTCCCCCGTTCAAGCAGTTGAGGAGAGCTTCACGCTCACTATCCATCAACTGATGCTGGCTCTTGACAGGTACCACAGCATCCTGGCTAGCAGGCTTGACACAGGGGATGGGGACCTTTGTGTAGAAGGTGGGTTTATGCTTGGTTGCGCTGGCACCGTCAATGATGGCATACAATACAGGCGCAGATGACTCTTTGGTGGTGGCCAATGGCTCATAGGAGGTGTCAAAGACGCGGGGGCAGGAAGTAGCAACTCTTGGATCAAAAGTGCGGGGCCGGGTGACAACTGGGTACACAGTGGAGGTGTATGTAACCTCATTATTCACAATGACCTTTGTGTAAGAGACTTTGGTTGAAGGCCTTGAGAGCAGCTTCTGTCTGGGATTAAGGCTGTGTGATCTGGCTTGGGACACAGGAGATGGTTGACTGGGGCTGACGCCTTGGGAGGCCTGTGTGTTGGCATGACTCCCCTCGAGTTGGGTTCTGGGTCTGTTCTTGGACCCTCTGGGACGTCCTTGTGGATGGGCTGCCCCACAGGCTGGTGCAGGAGCTGGTTGGGAATGTGATTGACAGTCCATAAAAATAAAATAAAAAATATATATTAGATTAAATATGTATTTATTTGGATTTATTGGTTTAGTTGTGAGTAGTTGTTTTCTCTTGATTTAGCCTTGAATAGTAGCAGATTTTCTATATCCGTGATTAGAAGTGTATAATATTGTATAATTTCCGGGTTTGGATACTTTTAAAGTTTAATCACTTTTTATGTCTAAACATAGTTGTTGAGATAGGATTTTTCATTTGATTTTATCCAGAGTGGAGCTTCTTGATTTGGGTTGATTTGTCCTAGTTTCTTACTTTACATTCAATTTGGATTCCAGTTCCTGCAATTAATATCTGAGTTTACTAGTGGCATTCAAAAGTGATTTGAAATCTGATTCTTGGATTTGACAATCCCGCAATTTCAAAAAACATAGTAAACTTAATGAAAATGGTTGATGGATTTGAACACTTCAAAATTTATTCCAGTTAATTCATTTTGTCTATTGGAAATATGCAGTTTGACTTGAACTTTGCAAAGTATCTATGAGTTCCTGCATTTTTAAATATTCAAATAAATACTCAAAGAATTCAATTTAATTAAAAAAAAGCCATCCCGCAAAAGTGATTCAAAATTTGGATCAAGGATTTGACAATCCCGCATTTTTATATTTAGGTTCAGAATTTACAGTATAAACTTACTTTTCCTAAAGAAAGAAGGGCAATGGCAAAAAATTAAATCTAATCAAATTATAGCACCAATAGGGCTTACCTTTTTCACCACATTGAATATAAATGCCAGACTAAAGCCCACTTTTTTGAATGCTTGCAATTTAAACCATGAGGCTCTAAGCTTCAAACTATGACCACTACGAGCTCAGAGTTTAGGCGCAGCAATTTGCATAAGTGAGCTTTAGATCAGTATTTATATTTGATTTACCTAAAATCATGAAGTCCTGAGAACAAGGACGAAACATATTATTGGATTGTAAAGCTTTATAGCTGATTTCAGTCTGCTTTATACTTAGTTCACTGCTAATCAAGGCTGCTTCAGCCAAGCCCCAGTCAATTTCTGGCTCTGACCCACTCGTTCAAATAATTATTTTAAATAATTCAAATATAATATACCGCCGTTTTGACTGCAACGGCCGACAGCCGGAAGCTAGCCGAGGCTGGACCACAGCATCCCAGCTATTAACTTCCTCACCAGACTGAAGATAGAACTTAAAGCAGCTTTACTGGTGCTTTTCCTATACACCCATAACTTTTCGGCTGTACAATCTGTGAAACAAATATGGTCAGCACAAGCGAAATTTTAGATAAGCTTGAGTACTCTTTTATTTTTATCAGTTGCTAAATCTCATAGGGCACGTAAGAGGGATATTATCGAAAAGCTTGAAAGAGAAGAAAAGGTTTTGGATTCCATTTCAATAGCTTTATATGAGAGGATATATCGTTTACAGGTAACAGAACGTTTATTTTTCAAAGTAATGAATCACTTATTATTCTGCAATAGGTCGAGGAAGCAATATTAATAGGTTATTTAAACAATTCCAAAAAAGATCAGCTGCTTGATACTTGTGGCAAGGTTGCATTTGGAGATCAGGGTGTCGCGGGGTTTAATACCAATGAAGGTAGTTTTTAAATTGTACCAATACTTAAGGGACTTCTGCACTAATTTTGTTACTTTTATTGTTAAGTGCCCTTACTTAAAACACCTTTATATTTTCAGATTATCTACAATCCATCTGGAATAAGTCTCAGCAAGATTCCCTTGACTCTTGCTATGAGGACTATGATTATGCCTCAGATAGTTTATCGCCTGATAAAGATAATTCGAGAAGCACACCTGCACTAGAGGATCTTTTGGATGAGTATACGCACAAGTTTGATGAGTGATCAGGCCTTGAACTCAGGAGACATTTCCCCAAGCTTTCATAATTTGAGGCTTTCTGCAAGGTATATTTTTTAGCTCTTACCTTATTCTGTTTCTTACGTTTGTTTTTTAAACTAATGATTTATTTACTAAGAAGGCTACTTTCAACTTAGTGAGCAAATGAGCTCTTTGTGGGCATACATATAAAGTGTATGAAGCGTATCTACAGGCCAGTTGCACTTCTTTAATAAGAATGAGGCTGTATAATCGCACTTCAGATACAGAAATTTTGAGTTCGCAACACTAGAGAATAACTTTATTTTAAAATTTTCTGCACTTCTCATCTGAAAAGTATTATGTGAAAGCTGGTTGTTACTTTAAACTGCTGTAAAAATTGTTTTTTTAAAATACCGCATGTGAACTCTTATTGCCATAGGCTTTTAGTAATTTTCAGTGTAATTCAAATGTGAAGCAACATTTCCAAATAGATGATCGTTTATTTTATAGGTAACTTTGTGTTATCAAACTTGAACAAAATGTTGTTTTTGATTTCAGTTACTAGCTATAACGTTAACTAGGCTTATACTTTAAATTTTTTAACATATTATAATCTATTATATCCAGTCTTTCATTCCGGTTACCCATGAATCAACGGACTCTATCTATTATTTTAACAAATTAAACGGTATAGCTTTAAAAATCCACTCAATGCTAAAAGCTTTAAATGGTCATAAGCTCCAGAAGGCATTTTTTGCCCTAACTTCAAGTGGTCCGGATAAATGTGTGCCTGCTAAACTTTAAAGCTAAAACATCATGATGAGGTGGTATATTTAACAAAAATGTTGGCCACAGAATTAAATTTTACGCTACTTTATCCTTTTTCTGTTTTATGTAAAAGCTAAGGATAGTGCCTCATAACTTTTATAGCAGAATTCACGTTTTTTAGAAAATCCAACCACAGTATCGATAAAGTATCCTCTCAGATCTGTATAAGTTGAAAGGACACTATTACTTTACAGTAGCTTTCACGGCTGTGAATGTGACAAATATACTCCTGATAAGTATACAATACAGAATAAGGGGGAGATTAAAGAAGAGAATGCTGTTTTTATTTGATATGGAAGAAGAGTGTTACATAATGAATAGGTAAGCCATACAGGGTCATTGTAGATCATGGCAGTCATGGGGCGTTTGAAGATCCAGATTTCCCTTGAGCTCAAATGTTTGATCCTAGTGTGGCATACAACTTAGGGTCACTTTACTCATCGGTCAAGCCATTTCTTGGAGAAATGATCTTCCAAGGGGGAGTAATCAAAGATGATGTGGTATCTCCCTCTAGGGTCTTGCAAGTCAGAGCCTTGAGTATTTTCTTGAAGTATCCAGGAGACAAGCTTGGTATTGATCCAGTCTAGTCTTGAATACCGGTAGGCGGGAATCTCCTTATGCCTATCTTGCCTTGCAAAGTGGAATCAATCATGATGCACAAGCTTCAATGCTGTGCAGTTACCAGTTCTTTTTATGAGGTATGTGTTATTAGGTCAACCTCCATAATGATGCCTGGTCCTTTTAGTTTTGGCTCCAATTTGTGTTAGCCATGGATGACAACCCATATTTCATCTCCTACTTGGATCCTTTCAGCTTGGAGTGGAATGGTCGCTCTTTTGACTATTCCCTTCTCTTTGCTAATTCAGTCCTCTCTTGCTTTCTAGATGTTTGCATCACTTTCTTTTGGCACCATCTTTGGTAGCAGCAGGCTTGGTCCCAGGTTGTTATTGTTGTGTGCTACCTTTGGTGTGGCCAGGGGACATAATGAAGAATTCCCAATCCTAGGTTGGGTTCATACTAAGCTGTGAGGCTAGCCTTCAGGTATGAATAAGGGGATTTATCTTAGGGGCCTGAGAAAACAGAATAAACAGGATACTCCTAGTGGTGACTAGGGAGGGTGGGCCAATGTACAGGGAAAACACAAAGAAAGGATGTGAATGGGATTTGTATCGTATTGGGAATTGGAATGGAACTTATCATGCTTTAGTAACCACAAAACTTTACCTAGCCAGAGGGATCAAGCGCCATCTGCACACATGAGGTGCAGATCAAAGTGCCACCAGGACAAATGGGAAATGGCTTCAGCTCCTTTTAATGAGCCATCAGAATTTTGAAAGGCAAAGGGGAACACCAAAATCCTGGGTTCCCTCTCATAATTCTATCCCACCAGAGGCAAAATCAAACCAGTGTGAATGTGATCATCCGCAACCACTGCTGACAATATTTGGTTTATGTCCGTACAGTAGTGCACTTGGGCTTTTCCCTGTGTTTCAATTTACCTGGGTGCAGCAGACCATCAAGGCAGTTGGGAGCATGTCGTTCCAAAAAGGGGGTTGTTGGCAGATAATTGACTAAATGATTTTACTATTCTTAGCAAGGTAGATGTTGGGGTCATTGGTACTGAGTTCTCTTCCTTCATCTATGGTGAGGAGCTCGGGTTTTCAAACTTGAAAATTATTTCCTTGCCAATGAATGGTCCCATACCATTACCTTTGTGTTCTTTAGTGGCTTGCGCAACTGGTCATCTTGTTGCATAAGTGTCGTGTACTTGGGCGCAGCCAAAAGACACAACAGGAAATCCTAACAGTAGGATTGGGTTCATACTAAGCCGGAGCTTAGTCTTCAGGGATGAATAGGGAATTTACCTTAAGGCCCTGGGAATGATAAATATCACAAATCTCCTCTAGACAAGACTAGGGAGATGGCGGCAAAGTATGAGAATAAACACAAAGAGAAAGTGTAAATAGAACTTATCTTTATTGGATAAATCTAATTGGTTCTTATATGGTAAAGTAGTTTTAAAAGCTATGGCAACAAGCGAAAATACTTTGGATTTAAATGAAAATAACTCAGATGTAAACAAAATTAAAAATAAATAAATCTATTGTAAATTAATATAAATTTATTAGTTTTAATTTTGTTTACATCTGAGTTATTTTTGTTTAAATTCAAAGTATTTTCACTTGTCGCCATAGCTTTTAAAACTACTGTAAATGTTTACTACAAAACAGTAGAAGGACAAGTAGATCACTGGCCACTCTCATAAGTGGGTCAAGGATCACTCATGTCATCAGTCAGAATGTAAATGAGTCTTTTGTCCAATTTGGAGTAACCCCCATTTTGAGGTGAGAAAGGGAACTGAAGGATTTTGCACTCGAAATATGACTCTGTGAAAGGCAAAATTGATAATTCATGAATATCGGGGTTCACGACAATAAGCAATGGCTGTGATAATATACCCATTTCCCTTTCTATCACCTAGTGTCAAGGCTTTGAGTATTGAGAGATTGATTTTTGTTTATATTAGGGTTATAATGTTTCATATGGTGGATGATCTGTATGGCAACAGAAAGTTACCCAACAGGGTATATAGTAATCCTTGACTTAGTGTTCAGAATCACTTAAACAAATAAGTATACCAGAAGGAATCTTCCTATCAAAACAGCAGGCTCAACCTGCCAGCAAGGTTCCAAACAAGCGGGTTTGTGACCCGCAACTCGATTATCCAGTCACTCAAAGCCAGACTAGGAAGTCAACTCAAATTGCCAAATCCAACAACATGAACAAATGATGATCCCTTACGGTGGATACCTCATTTTGGCGCTTGACTCATTACCAGGATCAAGCCACCCCCTTCACCATCCAGTCGTGTGATCAACACAATCATGTTCCTGTTATCCTTGATTCATAATGACTATATAATCACTATCTCCTAATAAAGAACATTATCTAGTTTCTAAATATTTTTCCCCTTGTAACTCTGCTAAAACAGCACAGTTGCAACATTGGTAGCAGAAGTAGGTTCCCCATCCTACTTTATTCCCCAAAATTCTGCCTGTTGCCCGTACTTGCTGTGGCCAACAAATCCTTGATAGAATCATGTCTGGCCTCCTGCTAGACTGGACTCTGTACACCCCTGGTGCCGAGATACCTGATGGTTTTGTCCTGTACCAGAACACGGTGATCTCACTGCCTGCCTTCAACACTATGTCTGCACAAGGGTTCTTCCAGACGGTTGCCACCATTCCACGACTAACCAACAAAAGCACCATGCCCGCCTACGTAACCCAAAGACTCTGTAGTGCTGCCTTGGAACCTTTTGCTGGGGTCATTGACAACAACGCTGCCGCATGAATCCAGTCCGCCCAGAGCAAGCTGGCCCAAATGGAATGCCCGCAGCAATTTTGGATTACAGAAATCTCCATCCAGCTGACCCACAACACTGGCACCTGGTGCAACAAGTGGCACAAAGAACATACCTGTCAGGAACCCATCTGCTTAGAAACATACCACCCAAAAGGTGTATGGCCGCAGATGGATTCAACCCTGTGACTAGAGAGCCAATTGGAATGAAGACCATTCCCATATGAAATAATTCTCCAATAAGGCAGTATTGACCCAAAAGAGGATTGAATCTTCCCAAAATGAAGTAAGCTCCAAGATAACTGAGAAGGAAAACAGAAGCCAAAGGATGGAATAAGGAAGGAGCAGGTGGACTGGCCCCTATGACCTGCGGTTCCTCTGTAATGGGGGGATTTGGTGACAATGGAGTGGCAGTGTATCATACGTCTGGTATCACTTGGCGCCATGACTTGTCAAGGTAATTAGGAGGAGATGAACCAGAATCAGCTCTGGTTCCAAGGGATATGCTTGCAGTAAAGGACTGGACAAGGAGCAACCAAACCAACCATTTATACCCAAATGGTCCCCATTGGGAAGACTTGGGTAGTATCATGGTGTTGGATTTCAAGACTGGAGAGCAGGCAAAATAAATCAACTAGGTAAAGGAAATTGACTTTATTAACTGAACAATTAATAATGCTGACAAGATAGAGCCTTATATAGGCTGTCAATAGATGTCCAATTTGCAGTTTAAAGGGGAATTGGGGATAATATTAGGGGGAAAACTTGGCAGGAGCAGCTTGAACTGGTTTACAATTTAAAATAAAAATATTTAATTTTTAAAGGAACCCATAGCCCCTGCTGGGCCTTCCAAAACAGCTAGGTGTCATTTCCCCCAGATGTTTGAGAGGTCCCAGCTTGGGGAAGCTTCTGGTGGTTGAAAACCCCACCAGAAGAAGAGGCTCTGTTGTTTGGCTTATCCAAAACAACTACAGAGCCTTGTTTATGCTTAAGAGAATCATCATTTGAAATGAAAGCAAAAACACAAACTCCTGGATTGGTTGTAAGATATGATTGGCTGCAGGAAGCCATCTTGCATGACGCCAAAGGTAAATTTAAATTTAAACTACTAACGTTGTTTAGGTGTCCCGCCAGTGAGTGGGAGGGCCAGAGTTTGATCCCCGTATTGGGCTCAGAAAGGGCCTCCGGGCTTGATTCAAGACACTCTAAAGGTAATTTGGAGCAAATAATACTAACTAATAAACCATTTATAGGTCCTGGAGACAAGTCCAATTTAGGGGAAGAGTTACCAGACCCTGGAAATCTTAGAATTTCCTTGTTGTTGTCAGGAAAAATGGAAAGTGCATTCCTGATACTACCCTCACCTAGGGAAGGCTCTCCCTGGGAATGAAACCTGGTCAGGACCTGTTCAAAATTGGAAAGGTTCTCCACGGGTTCCCAGGAGTTTGACTCCTCTCCATAGTTCAGCCATTTGACCAAGCATTGTGCTTTATCCTTGACTAGGCAATGTGCAATGATGTCCTCCACCTCCCATTCAAAGGTGTTTGAGACAATCTGAGGGTTGGGGTTCCGCCTGGACAAGGCCTAAGGGTTGCCCTCAAAAGGGGTAAGTAAATCCATGTGGAATACATCATGTACACTGGAACCAGCTGGTAGCTCAAGTTGATAGTTCAGACTGGAGAGGCTTTCCAGGACTCTGAGTGGACCAATCTTCTTGGGACCCAGTTTTTTGCTTGGAATCTTCAACTTCAGGTTACAGGCATTGAGGTAGACATAAGACCCAGCAGGATATTCCTTTGCCGGTGAACGGTGACAAATTAGCATATTTCTTGTATTTGGACCTGGCCTTGGTGAGGAACTCAATAAGATTGGAGTGTACTTCCTTCATCCTGTTGGCTATTTTATCAGCTTGAGGGAAAGCTGATTCTTTGAGATTGGAGGGGAAGGACTCCAAGTCAAACCCAAAGTTGGCAAAGAAGGGAGATATACCAATTGAGCTATGGTGTGCAGTGTTATAACATAACTGGGCTAGATGGAAATAGTGGACCCAATTTTTCTGTTGTGAATTTATGTATTGTTGTAAGTATCCCTCCAGTACTTGATTCACGCGCTTGGTTTGACCATCTGTTTGGGGGTGAAAAGAAGTTGATAAGTTCACCGTCACCCCCATCTGGTCTATTAGAGCCTTCCAGAACCTGGAGGTGAATTGGACACCTCAATCTGAGACAATTTCCTTAGGGAGCCTATGATCACTGACCACCTTGCAAAAGAACATGCTTGCTACTTCCTTTGAGGTGCATGAAGAAAAGGGAATGAAAATGGCATATTTGGTCATGCAGTATACCACAACCATGATGCTAGTGTTCCCTTTGCTCATAGGTAAATCCACTATGAAGTCCATTGATATGGAAGACCATGGGCAAGAAGGTATTGGTAAAGGGCGGAGGAGTCCCTGGGGTTTAGAGTTGGAAGGTTTGTTCCTCCAACAACTAAGACAGTTGGAGATGCAAGTCTTGATGTCTTTCTTCATTCCCAGCCACCAGTATTGGCGCCCAAGACAGTTTCAAGGTTTTGAGCAAGCCACCATGTCCAGACAAGGGACCCTCATGCATGTGTAGTATTGCCTTGGTTTGGAGTCCCCCTTTGGGGACCACCAAGGCACCTTTGACATATGTTATCCCCTGGTTGTTGATTGTGTTGGTCTTTGGCAAACTTCTTAGCATTCCCTCAAGATCTGTTTGAAATTTTGAGTGCATCTGTGCTTCCATGATCTCATGGTCCAAGGAAGTATGTGCCAAAATCTCAATGATGCTGGAAAGGAATTGAGAAGCCGTCAGCACTGATTGATTATTGTGGTCATGGTTTTGAGTATTGTTGTCCTTCAGGTCTTTGCGTTGGCTAATAGCATCTGGGACCAAGTTCATTTTACCAGGAGTGTATTTAATTGTGAAGTCAAAAGCCAGGAGGTCAATTGCCCATCTGGCAAGGCAAGGTGCTATCTTCCTTTTCTCTGTAAAGAAGAGGAGGTTCTTATGATCTGTCCTGATGATGGTAGGGAACTTACTTCCCTCAAGATAACGGCACCAGTGTTTAAGTGAGTTTACTATTGCATACAACTCCTTCTCATACACATGATAGTTTTTCTCCCAATTTAAGAGCTTATAGGAGTAGAAAGCCACCGTGTGGCTTTCACCATCCTCCCCAAGCTGGATCAGTACCGCTCCCAAGGCATAATCTGAAGTGTCTGTCTCCAAAAAGAGATTGGCGTTCAGGGCTGGGGCAAAGGAGTACTGGGGAAGAGGTGAAAGACTGTTTCAAGCAATCAAAGGATTCCTGAGAAGACTTGGACTAATCAAAGGGCACCTTGCTAGAGGAAAGAGCAGTGAGAGGTAGAGGAGTGGCTGAGAAATCCTTGATGAATTTCCTACAGAAGTTGGCTAGCCCAAGGAACCCTCTAAGCTTAGTGCAAGATGTGGGGACAGGCCAGTTCAGGACAGCTTCCACCTTGGAGGGAGCAATTGCAAAGCCTCCTGGCTTGATGGAGTACCCCAAGAACTCGACTTCCGTTGCAAAAAATTTGCACTTAGACAGTTTACAAAAAAGGTTGACCCTGGTAAGAGCGTCCATCACTTCCTTCAAGTGTTCAATATGACTTTCCTTGTCCAGCAAGTAAATGAGGATGTTATCAAGATATACCACCACACTAGTATCTAGAAAGGGGAATAGCACTCCATTCATGAGTCCTTGGAAAGCTGCTGGGGTGTTGCTGAGACCAAAGGGCATGACTAGGTATTTATACAGGCCAAAGGGTGTTCTAATGGCTGTTTTCCACTCATCCCCCTCAGAAATGTGGGTCTGGTTATAGGTGTTTTGCAGGTCTAGTTTGGAGAATATTCGTGCCCCTGTAAGCTTGTCTGTGAGGGTTTCTTCAGCAGGAAGAGGGTTGCAATTCTTGATGGTGATTGAGTTAAGTTTAGCGTAGTCAACCATGGGGCAAAGGGTGCCATCAGACTTTTTAACAAAGAAGATGGGAGAGGAGCAAGAAGAGTTTGGTCTAAAGATGAACCCTTTGCAAAGGTTTTTGTCAAGATACTCCTTGAGTGCAATACCCTGGGCCCTGTTGGTGGGGTAAAGTTTCCCCCAAGTTGGTGTGCTACCAGGGAGGAGATCAATTCTTAAGTCCAAAGCTTGGTGGGCGGGGAGCTCATTGCAGCTTGCTTCACTGAAAAGAGCCTTGTAACCCTTTAGACTCTCTGGAAGAGAACCCTTGGTGTGCAGGAGTGTCGTGATTCCCTGGAGGTATGAGTCAGAGAAGGAAGTGTCAAGGTTGATGGGTACCAAGAAAGATTTACCATGGTTGGTGAAATATATATGATGGGAATCCCAATCGATGTTCATACGGGCTTGCTTGCACCAAGAGTAGCCCAAAATCACTGGGCATGCCAGAAATGGAATAGCCAAGAACTCCAGATAGAATTCAGCACCCACAATATTGGTTTGGAGAGGTAACGCCAATTTTTGAACCATTATCTGAGTCTTGATTGCCCAATAAAACAGAAGATGGGATAACTCCTGATATTCCTAGAGGATTTAGCAAGGAGCTGTCAATGAAGTTTCCCATAGCTCCTGTATCTAAAAGGGCCAGTGTTGAATGTTTCCCATGAATTGAGGTGATTATAATGGGAAAGGTGGTGTAAGACTTAATGGTGGCTTTATTGGGATCAGAGGCAGCAAGGACTTTGGAAGGATGTTTGCTGGACACAGTTCAAGGCAAAGCAGTCCTTTGCTTGATGTCCCTTCTTCCCACAGTAGAGAAAGCATCCTTTGTCCACGTGTTGTTTACGCTCGTCCTCGGATAGCTGATATCCACCTCCCTCCTTGGGAGCCAACCCTGCTGGGAGGGTATTGGTCCCAAGGATCTTCTGGGAGATGGTGGGTTTGGAAGGATTGGGTTTCCAGGCTGGGAATTGTTTCACTTGGGGGGCCCAACAAAGGATTTCTTGAGTAAGCTTGTTGTAAGTGTTGGGTAAGATGTGATGAGCTAAGAAGGCCTTCATGTCTGTAGACAGGCGTTTCTGCAACATATAACAGCTTTCTTTATTGTCCATCCCAATGGCTTCCTTGAGACAGGTGAACTCCTTGAGGAACTCACTTGTGGCCATCTTGCCCTGATAAAGGCTAGAGATCTGGTCACAAAGTTCCTCTTTAGATAAGGCTGGCAAAATTACAGAGAGAAGGGAATCACAAAAGGCTGGGTAATTATGGAAAAGCTTTTCTCCTTTCAGGGTAGACTTGGCATACCATTGTTGGGCCTTACACTTGTAGCTGCTTGGCTACATGGTGCACCTTTTGAGCATCAGTGCTGAATTGGTCTGGGGAAGTGTCAAAAAGGGATTGGGAAAAGGCCAAAAGAATTAGGATTTTGTTGGAAACCACATCCTCTGACTGGATAGACAAGATGTTGTTCAAGACCACAGTCTGAACCTGGTTTTGGAGGGACTTGGGATCTAACTGTTTAGCCTGTGATTGATGGTAGGATCTAGTGATAAGGACTGTGGTGACACAGACCAAGATGAGGGAAAAGACCAAGGCCAGAGTTTTGACTAACCCTAGCTGGAATTCCATTTCCACAGACTTGGTTTGTTTTGAGGTCCCAAAAAGGGCCTCAAAAATGGGTTCAGTTAAACTGTCAGGAACCCATCTGCTTGAGAAACATACCACCCAAAAGGTGTATGGCCTGCAGATGGATTCAACCCTGTGACTAGAGAACCAATTGGAACGGAGACCATTCCCATATGAAATAATTCTCCAATAAGGGAGTATTGACCCAAAAGAGGATTGAATCTTCCCAAAATGAAGTAAGCTCCAAGATAACTGAGAAGAAAAACAGAAGCTAAAGGATGGAATAAGGAAGGAGCAGGTGGACTGGCCCCCATGACCTGCAGTTCCTCTGTAATAGGGGGATTTGGTGACAATGGAGTGGTGGTGTACCATACGCCTGGTATCACTTGGCGCCATGACTTGTCAAGGTAATTAGGAGGAGATGAACCAGAATTGGCTCTGGTTCCAAGGGATATGTTTGAAGTAAAGGACTGGGAAAGGAGCAACCAAATCAACCATTTATACCCAAATGGTCCCCATTGGGAAGACTTGGGTAGTATCATGGTGTTGGATTTCAAGACTGGAGAGCAGGCAAAATAAATCAACTAGGTAAAGGAAATTGACTTTATTAACTGAACAATTAATAATGCTGATAAGATGGAGCCTTATAAAGGCTGTCAATAGATGTCCAATTTGCAGTTTAAAGGGGAATTGGGGATAATATTAGGGGGAAAACTTGGCAGGAGCAGCTTGAACTGGTTTACAATTTAAAATAAAAATTATTAATTTTTAAAGGAACTCCATAGCCCCTGCTGGGCCTTCCCAAACAGCTAGGTGTCATTTTCCCCAGATGTTTGAGAGGTCCCAGCTTAGGGAAGCTTCTGGTGGTTGAAAACCCCACCAGAAGAAGAGGCTCTGTTGTTTGGCTTATCCAAAACAACTACAGAGCCTCGTTTATGCTTAACAGAATCATCATTTAGAAATGAAAGCAAAATCACAAACTCCTGGATCGGTTGTAAGATTTGATTGGCTGCAGGAAGCCATCTTGCATGACACCAAAGTTAAATTTAAATTCAAACTACTAACGTTGTTTAGGTGTCCCACCAGTGAGCAAGAGGGCCAGAGTTTGATCCCTGTATTGGGCTCAGAAAGGGCCTTCGAGGCTTGATTCAAGACACTCTAAAGGTAATTTGGAGCAAATACTACTAACTAATAAACCATTTATAGGTCCTGGAGACAAGTCCAATTTAGGGGAAGGGTTACCAGACCCTGGAAATCTTAGAATTTCCTTGAATTGTTGTCAGGAAAAATGGAAAGTGCATTCCTGACAATACTGAGAAGAACTGGGATACTTTCAAACAAGACTTCTTGGCAAGATTTGTGCTTAAGGACACCGCGCTCATGATCATACGTCAAGTAAAGAACTTAACCCAGACAGGCACCGTGAAGGAACTCACCTGCGCCTACAAGGAACTCTGACTACGCGCACCGGCTGACATGGCCTTTGACACCCCAGCCACACACCTCATGTACTATGACACACTCAAGTTGCATGTAATGAGACACATGAACCTGGACCAGGTTACCAATCTACAGAGTCTGTATTGCAAGGCAGAGAAAGCAGAACAAACATCCAACACTCTCCACAAGGCACAAACTGGAAAAAGAGAGAGACCTAAAGACTCTCACTCAGCCGGGAGCTTGAGCCAACCACCCCCTGGGAACAACAGCAACAACGCAAGTCATAAACCCACAGGTTCTAATGGACACAGAAACAGAAACAACAGTCAGGCAACCTGTACCCATTTTTGTATCACTGCCACACAAGGCAACCAAGACAAGGGGAAAGCCCAGGGAGAGCATTAAGCAAGCCAAGCTCTCCCTGCACAACTCCTGACTTGCCCAATGATGAATACCAACCTGAAGACGTAGACCAGTGTCTAATGATCCAAGTGCCCTCAGAGACCTGGTACTTTACACCATTGCTAGACATCCCAATAAACTGATGTCTTATCCTTTCTGCTTTTGCAGTTACACAGGCTCAGCACTCCTGGACTTGGGCGCAGATTGAACCCTAGTCAACAGCAGCTTTGTGGACAAGTTTAAGCTAGCCACTAATCTTTTATGGATTAAAAACGTGGTTTTAGCTGATGAACATCACATTGCCGTAATAAGGGAAGCTGTCCCCTTCTCCATCATGCTTGGGAACCTGCATTCCACCATTCAAGGCCCCATCATCAACTTTTCAAAGTTTTACATTGTACTGGGCTTGGACTGGCTGCAAAAGAACAACCCTCATGTAGACTGGTCAACCTTGATATTGACCATCAAACGTGAAGGTGTCAACCACCAGATCTACCCTAACTCAGTTGACCAACTCCTACCCAACCATGTCTTTATGTGCATTATAGAGACCCTGGACAAAAGGAAAACCCTGAAGATAATTAACTGGGACTCCTTCCAGTACAAGATCATACACTTCAAAAAACACCAGGACACCTCCAAACTTCATGATTGCAAAATTGTAGCCTACCATCCAGGAATCTTCAAAGAGGCTTACCTGGGTTACCCCCAGAAAAGCATATCCAACACTCCATCCAACTCAAGGGAGATGTACCTAAGGCACAACCCATCTACTGCCTGACTCCTAATGAAGACAACACCCTATGTGCTTACCTCAAAGAGGCGTTGGAGAAGGGACTTATCCACCCCTCACAATCTTCTTTTGGTGCTGCCATATTCTTTGTGGCAAAGAAGGATGGCACCCTGCGCCTAGTCACAGACTATTGAGCTCTAAACAAAGTTACCATTAAGAAATTTTACCTGATGCCACTCATTGACAACCTCTTCAATGCCCTGGGCAGCGCCACAGTCTTCTCCAAGATTGCCTTAACTGCAGGCTGCAACCAGATCTGTATCAAAGAGGAGGATATCCCCAAAACGGCCTTTTGCACTAAATACGGGCTATACAAATGTGTAGTGCTCAATTTTGGTATGACAAACGCCCTGTCAACTTTTGTGACCTTCATGAACAAGGTGTTTGCATCTCAAATAGACAAGCATGCCTTAGTCTACCTGGATGACATTGTTGTCTATAGCCCCTTGGTAGAACAGTACCACAAGGACTTAGAGTCAGTCTGTGCTACCTTGGCACAACACAAGCTGCTAGCCAAGCCCTCCAAATGTCAGTTCTTCCAGGAGCAGCTGTCCTTCTTAGGCCACATAGTCTCAAAAGATGGCATTAAGCCCAAAAGTCAGAAGATCCAGGACATCTGCAAAATGCTGCTGCCCAAAGACAAGTCAGAACTCTGCACATTCTTAAGAATGGTTGCCTATGTACGTTGTTTCATACCTGACTGCGGCGTCCTGACTGCACCTCTGTCCGCCATAACTGGTGCCAAATCCAAATTTACATGGACCTCCCAACAAGACCTCTGTTTTAGACGCCTCAAGGAGAAACTCACAGCAGCACCTATCCTACAGTATCCCAAACATAATGGGGAATACCAAATGGAAACCAACGCCTCAGACGCATCCATTGGGGGAGTACTAAAAATAAAAAACAATGATGGTGACTTCCTGCCCGTAGCCTACAAGTCACACAAACTGACAGATGGCAAGTGATGATACCCTATACATGACAAGGAATTGTTGGCAATTGTGCACTGCCTAGTCAAATGGTGTTGCTACTTAGAACAACAGGAAGAATTCACAGTGTTAACAGACCACAAGTTGCTTATATACTTCAAAACCCAAGAAAATCTGTCTTGTCTCCAGGCTTGCTAGATGGAACTCTTAGAGAGATTTAATATGCCCATACAATATAAACCTGGTCCAGAACTTGCCATGGCAGACGCACTCTTGCGCCTGTACGTCTGTGCTACAAGAGGAGAAAATGGGCTCAACCCAGAAGGCCCCTCTTGGTACTTCATAAAAAGGACAAAGGTTTCCCCCCTGGCACCACAGACATAACAAAAGAAGCAGTCATTAAGAATGAGCACTTATTTGCAGATGTGTATGGAACCTTACATCAAAAAATGTCTGACGGAACCACCATCCCTTATGTCCCCATACATCAGCAAGTTGACACCATCCTATGTTACTATAGGGACTTAGGGCACACAAAAAGTTGCAATCTCTATGAATTCCTCAAACACAAGGCCTAGTGGCCAGCCCTGTACCGTGACTTTCAAGAATTCCTAGACCAATGCAAATTATGCAAGAAATTTGCAAAAAGAAAAACCCCACCAAAATCTGTACTATCCATCCGCACGCAACTACCCTTCAAGGTGTGGGCCCTAGACATTGTCAGCCCCATGCCAGGAAAACATAATGATAAGAAATACATCATTGCTGCAATAGACTTTGCTACACAATGTCCAGTAGCCCAAGCATGAAAGACACATGCTGGCAATGATGTGTGGTGGTTCATAGGAAAAGAAATAATCAGCAAGTTTGTAAAGCCAGAACTCCTGATAACTGACAGAGGCAAAGAATTGACCTCAGAAGATACCAACGTATACCTCACCAAGAATGGGGTCAAGCACACTGTGACAACACCATACCACCCTCAGGCCAATGGACGTGTAGAGCAGCTAAATGGCAGCCTTGTGCAAGCCTTGGCCAAGTTCACTGCTGGGAGACCTGAAGACTGGTATAAGCAGCTATTGACTGCATTACTTGTATGCTGAACTTGTGTGAAAAGATACATCAGGAAAGGCCCTTTTGAGTTGGTATATGGAACACAGCCCAATATCATTCAAGCACTATCAGGACCCAAGCTGGAGATTCCAAGCAAGGTCCCCCCTTTTTCAGATCACCAGGTCATAGAGGTCAACAGTGATCAAACAAAAAGAGAAAACAAGTGTCTGCAAAAGACATTTGTCCCCATCCAAGACAGACACAAAGTTGGTGACAAAGTTTGGGTCATGAACGTTGATAAAAGCAAACTATAACCCAAAAAAGTAGGCCCAGCAATTATCCTAAAGGTAAACAAAAATAACACTTACCTTGTGCAAGGACTTTTGAAATGTAAACAAGACGAAATCCTCCACCATGATTGCCTGAGACCCTGAAAAGCAAGACAGAGACAGTGCAAGACTGCCCTACCTGCCACAGAACAACAGTTAGTCCAGTATTGCGCCCGGGCTCCTGACAACCTCCCTGACAACCTGCCCCAAGAGGAGGCTGACCTTCAGTTGGGGGGTGTTGAAACAGAAGGCTAAACTGCCAACAAGGTTTTGAGTAAGTGGGTTTGTGACCTGCAACCCAATTAATCAGTCACTTGAAGCCAGAATAGGAAGTCAACTTGAATTGCCAAATCCAACAACATGAACAAATGATGATCCCTTACAGTGGATACCTTGTTTTGGCGCTTAACTCATTACCAGGATCAAGCCACCCCCTTCACCATCCCACTGTGTGATCAACACTATCATGTTCCTGTTATCTGTGACTCACATTAACTATATAATCATTATCGCTCAATAAAGAATATTATCTAGTTTCTAAATATTTTTCCCCTTGTAACTCTGCTAAAACAGCACAGTTACAACATTCCTGTTCAACATTGAGGCTAACAATCCAGTAAGAATTTGGCGGCATAAAGAAGAGCTCTGCAAGCTACTGACAAGAAGAGGTCTAGTACTTGGATTGGTCTATTACAAAGAGGTTATGTAATATATTAGAGTATATTATTCTGCCATTCAATCTCATATTGAAGCGTCTTTTATAGAGCTTGCTGCTTTCTTGCCAGGATTACATCTGGGACTTTCAACTCTTTCTTGGGCTGTCTTTACCTTCCAAGACTGCTGACTCAACCTTCAGAAGCAGGCATTCATGCAATATATCATGATTTTAATATATATTATTACAACATCTTCAATCAATCCCTCTTGGGAAATCACTTCCCCAAGGAATTATTTGACTGCTAAATAGTAGGTGGCAATATTTCTACACTCTGAAATTGTATAAGGATCAAAAAAAAATTAATCTTATAAGGAAAACTACTTGTAAAGCCCCATGATTGTCATGGTGTACATACACACCATATGAATTTTCATGATACTATATAACACCCTTCATCTATATCAAATAAAGTATTTTTGTGCTTTGGGTATTAGGGCAACTCATTTTTTTGGTAGTGGTAGGGCACAGAGCACTTTTTTTGGATACTGTCATATGTGAGGATACAATTAGTTTTTATAAGAAGATCTAAGATGAATTGAAAATATAATTACTTCTGAATTGTGGCTTCTGATTGTGTAAAAGCACTTTCTAAATAAAATATGATTTTTTTAATTAAAGTGATTGTACTTACACCCTCCCAGGAAGTTGCTTTCTGGGCTGCTAGCAATGTCTTCTAGGACATTCTAGCACATCTTTAATTCAGGATAACTTGTAATTTAGGTTTGGTGCTTAACATACATCAACCAATAAGATTTTGATATTCTTCACCCAGCACAGATGACCCTTGGTGGTGGGGGGTCAATGGCTTTAGGATCACTTCTTTCTATTTTGTTGTTCTTTTGAATTTTTTGCTTAGAGATACAGCTAATTCAAGAGACTTAAAATTCAGGGATTTAAACCTAACGCTGCCACAGCGCTTGATGTAAAATTAAGGCAGCACCTTGGCACCTAAAATTTTGCTAGGTGGCACCACAGCTGTAATACCCAGACATGGTAGGTACTACTTGGGCAAGGTATGGTAGGAGTTTGGCAATTTGGAAGCCAGTCAACGCAGTGACAAATGGGTAGACAGTCATCAACCACTGGAAGACCTTGACATGGATATTGTATCTCCCAAAGCTCTCCGCAAAGTAGGTTGGCATGTAGTACATGGAGGTATACACCACAATGGACAGAGTAGAGTGTGGGGATACCAGGGGAGTCCAGGAACCAGTGTGGGGAGAGTTGAGCTGTCCCAGATCATGATAGTAGTCTTGTTCTAATCCTTTGGGCAAAGGTCCAAAGAACTCTGATCCCTGTTGATATCCTCCAATCCCAAGGCAAGCTGTGAGTACAGCTGTGAAGATGAGGTGATTCATCTTCCTTGGATTGGAGGTGCTTGGCTGGGGAAAACTACTTAAAGTAGACTTAAGCTGTTAAGTAAGATTAGCTTTATTGAGGGTATTAAACTCAATAATAGCACAAGCTATTACTAAGGAGGGATCCTTTATTTATAGTGCTTCCCTCTGTGCAAAGATTTGCAAATGGGGGTAGAAAGCAGGAGATGAGGGATCCCAAAAGCTTAGAAAATAGGAATGGCAATTAGTTTTTGGGAAGATGGCCAAACTCTTGTTCTTCTGTTATCTGTTGGGGTTTTGGACATTCTTGACTGGGGCCAATGATCTTTCCTGGGCATGGGGTCATGTGGTGGTGGCAATTCATGAGATTTTCAAGATCTATTTTTGTCTTGGGGAACATGGTTTGGTTGGAGTCTAGACTCAACCTTATGATCTGGGGATCAGAAACCCATTGGTTATGGGAGGAATTATTGCTCACATGTAAAACTTGGACTTGGATTTCTCCTGTTGTGCAGGAATAATTTTTGAAGTCTGAAACCTTAATTTCCCCTTTTTCTGGAGGACAGACTTTCTTCAGGAATATTTTCCCTGCAACCAGGGATTTTTCTGATTGGCTGTCATTTATGGGGGTTTTGATTGGCTGTGGAGTGGGGCCTGGGCCCCAGGTGGGTGGCTGACAGCCAACTGGGACCCAGAGGGCAAGCGGGTGGGCTGGCGGCGGGCCTGCTGGTGGGTGGGTGGCAGCGGTGGTGGCGGGCCTGGCTGGCGGGGGGGGGGATGGTAGGCTGGCATAGAGCTGGTGGTCAACTGGCTGGGCAGCAGGGGACAGATGGGCGGGCAGAAGGCTGGCAGAAGGCCCACTAGCGGCTGGCTGGGTGCTGGGGGCTGGCAGAGGGTGCTGGTGGGTACCTGCCTGGATGATAAATTATTCTGGTATTTATTAAGTTCTGTTTTTTCCTCTGTTTGATTTTTATTTTCCCCAATTAAAGGGGGGGAAATCTTTATTGAATTGGGCATTTTTAATAGAAAATCCCTCTATTATTTTCCAACATTTCTCTTCAGTAAGAATCTGGTTTATGTCAGGAAGTTCCTGACATTTGCCTTTCCTCCCCCCTCTAGAGTGTCCTTCCCCTGATGGTACTGGGCAATCTTCTTGGAGGTGTTGGTGAGGTTGGAATCTGGTTCCCAAGAGTTGGACTCTGATGGGTACTCTATCCAGGATACAAGTTACTGGGTTTGGTTATGAACCTTTCTATAACCCAGCACTGCCTCTATCTTCCATTCTGGTGTGTGTTGTAGGACTTTGGGTGGAGGTCCAGAGTTCTCAACCTGATGGGGTGGTGGAGGACCGCGCTTGGCTGTTGGCCTGGATATGTGAAATATGTTCTGTGCTCTGGAGTGGGCTGGGAGTTATACCTTGTAGGCGGTGGCTGATACCTTCTGGAGGACTTGGAGAGGACCAATGCGTCTTGATCCAAGCTTGTGCCCACCTGATTAAGTTTGAGGTTCTTGGTATCCAAGTATACATTGGATCCCACTGGGAACTTGGGTGTGGGTCTTTGGTGTTTTTCTGCTTGGGCCTTGTAGTGTTGTTGAGCCATTTTTAGGGTACTCTGAAGTTCCTCCTGGGTGTCTTGGAGGGTCTAGAAGTACTTGTTGGCTTGGGGAACAATCCCTGGCTGTCCTGAGGTTGGGATTCCTTGAGGAAAATAGCCGTAGTTAGCCTTGAAGGGGGTCATCTTAGTTCCCAAGTGGTAGGAGCCATTGTAGCTGAACTGTGCTGAGGGCAATAGGTCTGACTAGTTGTCTTGTTTAGTTTTGACATAGGCTTGGAGGTATGTTTCCAAGATTTGGTTGATACATTCTTTCTGTCCATTGGTTTGAGGGTGGAAGGCGGTTGATATGTTCAAATTTATTTGTAACTTCCTCATGATTTTCCCCCAAAACTTGGAGGTGAGTTGTGTTCCTCTTTTGGAGACAATATCTTTTGGTAGCCCATGGTGTCTGTAGATGTGCTCAAGGAACAGGCGGGTGGTAGCTATGGCTGTCATCCCACTAGATCAGGCCACAAACTCTGCTGCTTTAGTGAGCCAATCTACAAATACCAGTATGCTGGTGAACCCTTTGCTTGGAGGAAGATTGGTGATGAAATCCATGGAGATTGATTCCCATGGCATTGTGGGAATCTGGAGAGGTTGAAGGAGTCTGTGAGGTTTCTGCATAGAGTGTTTTTTCCTCATGCATGATATACACCAACCAATGTAGTCCTTTACCTGTGGGAACATGTAGGGCCATTAGTAGTTCAAGCGGAGTGTTTCCATGGTTTTTTTTACTCCCCTGTGACCTCCCAGAGGAGAGTTATGGATCTCTCTGAGGACCTGGTCCTGGATAGCCCCTGGGAGACCACTAATCTGTTGTGTCTGAAGAGTAGACCCTTTCTCAGCTTGTAGTTGCGGTTTGGGCTGTTAGAATTCATCTTGTCCACTATCCCCTGGATCATTGGCAAATCCTTTTGGGCTACCTTGATCACATCTTCCAATGTAGAGGTGGGTTGGGATATACCTAGGACCGTGAGCAAAAGAATTGGGTCTAAGAACCAGGCAAGTGTTGAAGTGGTCATATGAGTGGTCCCCATTGTTGAGGTTTTCCCTTTGACTAAGGGCGTCTGGGGATTCATTGGTATGGCCTGGGATGTAGCTTATTTTGAAATCATAAGAAGACAGGTCCAAATCTCACCTAGCCAAACGCTGGCAGATCTTCCTGTTTTCTGTGAAGTACAGAAGGTTCCTGTGGTTGGTACGTACAATGACTGTGTGCTTGGCTCCTTCCTGGTATCTTTGCCAATGTTCAAAAGCCTTCACAATTACCATGATTTCCTTCTCATAAACGTTGTAGTTCTGTTCCTGGTCCAGCAGTTTCTTGTAGAAGTATGCCACAGGGTGGTATACTCCAGGCACCCCTTCCTGAATTAGAACCGCCCCTAACACAAATTCTGATGCATTGGTCTCCAAAAAAAATTGAAGCTCAGGGTCCGGTCTTCTCAGAGCCAGGGCAGAGGTGAAGGCTACCTTAAGGGCCTCAAAGGCTTCCTGAGCTGTGTCTGACCATTTGAAGGGTACACTCTTTGCTGTGAGTGTGGTGAGTGGGTGGGCTATCTTGGCAAAGTCCTTGATAAACTTCCTGCAGAAGTTTGCCAAGCCTAATAATCCCCTAAGTTTGGTCCTGGAGTTGGGAGTTGGCCAATCCAGTACTGCAGCAACCTTGGAGGGAGCAATGATAAAACCACCCTTTCAAATGACATAGCCCAGGAATTCTACCTCAGGTTTCATGAATTCACACTTCTCCTGCTTACAGTAGAGTTTTTCTTTCTGGAGTCTAGACAGGACCTTTTTGAGGTCTTGGAGATGGGTAGTCTCATCCTTTGAGTATACTATGATGTTGTCCAGGTATACCACCACACATATGTCCAGGAGTTTGAACAAGATCTTGTTCATGAGGGCCTGAAACGCCGAAGGGGTGTTACACAAGCCAAAAAGCATGACCAGGTATTTTTATATTCCAAACTGTGTGTGGACTGCTGTTTTCCATTTGTTGCCTTCCACAATTTGGACCTGAATGTAGGCATTGTGGAGGTTGAT